>JASDQU010736174.1:130049-153601 GCA_032191745.1 Picea mariana
TGAAAAGCGGTTGGATGGGCTTCAAAATAAGTTTACAGGTGATAGTGAGGACAAGCGAGTGTCTAATGGTGAAACTGCATGAGTCGGAATTGTTGACTACAAAACACGTAAAACATAAGAGGGCACGATGGTGCAGTTTAGCGGAGGGTTTGTATATTTGCGGAATTGCGGGAAAGTGGCTAAGTATGGAAAGTGTGATTTTGTGTAAGCTTTCAGGGAGCATAGCGAAGGGAAGCATGTACAATCTTTGGATCGCGAGTTCTCGGGCTAGCGGAATCAAAAGTGGGCCTCTATTGCTCTGTGTCTTACAAATAGTACCCAGACTTGCGCGATATAGAAATTGAGAAGCGTACTTGCGTGCTGAACATTGCACTTCTATTGTTCTGTGTCCTCCAAACAACACTCGGAGTTCCGCGATATACAAATTGACAGACATACTTACGACACTTTTTGGATCGTGGGTTCTCGGACTGGCGTGCTCAAAATTGGGCCTCTATTGTTCTGTGTCCTACAAATAGCAGGCAAAGTTCCGCGATATACAAATTGACAAACGGACTGCAGCACTGACGCATTCAACATTGTGATTGTCTACATGTATAACATATAACATATATGTTATATATCTAACATTATCTAAAAACATTATTTTCAAGTACTAAAATATGAATATTAAATATTGATATTGTACAATTTAATCAAACAAAATTATCAAATGAGTCGCAAGCTTTGAGTCCAGGTCCAATTGTGACAAAGGAACCCGTGGTCATAAAATTGGCTAAGGAAACAAAAGTTGCCACTCCGTCGTCTGGGAACCCCCAACCATAGACATGGATTTCCCAAGTTTTAGATGGAAGATGTACACTTGGAACACGGGGAATGAGAGTTCGATAAGGCGTAGTCGGCAACCCGCGGCCATAAAATTGGCTAAGGAAATGAAAGCGCTTGGTCAGAGTCATTGTGTATATTTCATAATACATGTGCAACACCAACTGTGTGGTGACCAGAGCAGTATGTGTACAAATCAATGAAAACTAAATATGCACCTTTTTTAAGTATGTACGGATCGCCATTTTTTTCGATCACGGGTTCTTAGGCTCAAAATTGGGCCTCTATTGTTCTGTGTCCTACAAATAGTACCTAGAGTTTCGCGATATAGAAATTGATAGACGAACTCCAGGACCAGTGGGTTCAAGATTGTGATTGTCTACATGTATAACATACAACATATATGCTACATAGCTAAGTTTTGGGCGGAAGAAAATATATCGCGCACATGGGGCATGAGAGCTGGATGACACCCACAAAGGAATCTGCATCCATAAAATTTGTGAACTATGAAAATGAATGGCGGTCGGTTGGACTCGTGATGTATAGATATAGATGGACATGAAATCTGTCACTCCGTCGTCTGGGAACCCGCAGGCATAAAATTTGCTAAGGGAACGAAAGTGCTCGGTCAGACTCTTGGTACATATTTCATAATTATGTGCAACACCAACCATGTCGTGACCAGACCAGTATGTGTACAAATAAAGGAAAACTAAATATCTACCTTTATAATGTATGGACATGAGATTTTATACAACATGTAGGGATGTCACATTCCATACTTGGGAACTTTCTGGATCACGGGTTCTCGAGCTGGCAGGCTAAAAATAGGCCTCTATTCTTCTGTGTCCTACAAATAGTACCCAGAGTTTTGTGATATACAAATTGACAGGCGAACTTGCGGGCTGGCTGAGATTTTTGAGAGCATGTACACTTTTTGGATCGCGGGTTCTCGGGCTAAAAAACGGGCCTCTATTGTTCTGTGCATTACAAATAGCACCAAATATTTCGTGATATACAAATTTACGAGCGGATTTGCAGGCTGGCTGGCTCAACATTATACTTCTATTGATTTCACAATATATAAGTTGAAAGACAAACTCCAGTGCTGGGGAGATTTGAGAAAGGAGCAATACATACTAAATATGTACTTTTATAAACTATGGACATGACATTTTATATAGCATGTACAGAGTTGAGAGATATACAAATTGAGAAGCGGATTTGTGGTTTGGCTAGCTCAACATTGCACTTATATTGGTTTGTGTCCTTCAAACAACACTCAGAGTTCTGCGATATGCAAATTGATAGGCGGACTCAACAACTGTTGGTCTCAAAATTGAATATGTATTACACATTAAATGTAATATGTACAATATGAAACGGGCAAGCGGACGGTCGGGGTGGCGATATAAAAGTAAGTGGAAATATGAACACATGTATCCACCAGTTCCAGGCCTAGAAATTTTCCGAGGAACGAGTAATCCATACTAAACATTTACTTTTATAAAGTATGGATATCATATTTTGTAGAGCATGTATGGATTCCTCATTCCATACTTAGACACTTTTTGGATCGCGGGTTCTCGGGCTGAAAATTGGGCCTCTATTGTTCTGTGTCCTACAAATAGCACCCATACTTCCGCGATATACAAATTTATCGACGGACTTCGGGCTGGCTCGCTCAACATTGCACTTCTATTTTCCCATGTGCTCCATGCATCACTGGAAGTTCTGTGTTATACAAATTGACAGATGGAGTCCAGGATTGGCGGGTTCAAGATTATGATTGTTGACATGTATAACCTATAACATATATGTTATATAGCTAACATTATCTAAAAACATTATTTTCAAGTACTAAATTATTAATAATGAATATTGATATTGTACAATTTAATTAAATAAAATTATCAAATGAGTCGCAAGCTTCCAGTCCGGCTCCAAGTGTAGATCACTGAAGTGTCGGGCGCAAGATTATATGGACATGAAATTTTCCACTCCATCGTCTAGGAAACCGCGAGCATAGACATGGATTACCAAGTTTTGGATGCAAGATGTACACTCGAAACACAGGGAATGAGAGTTTGATAACGCATAGCGGGGAACCCGCGGGCATAAAATTGGCTAAGGAAACCAAAGGGCTCGGTCGGACTCGTACTGCATATTTCATAATTCATGTGCAACACCAACTGTGTGGTGACCAGATCAATATGTGTAGAAACCAGGCAAAACTAAATATGTACCTTTATAAAGTATGGACATGAGATTTTATAGAGCATGTACGGATATCGCATTCCATACTTGGCTTGTTTCTGGGTCACGGGTTATCGGGCTAGCGCATTCAAAAAATAGGCCTCTATTGTTATGTGTCCTACAAATAGCACACAGAGTTCCGCAGTATACAAATTGACAAGCGTACTTGCGAGGTGGCTGAGATTTTATAGAGCATGTACACTTTTTGGATCGCGGGTTCTCAGGCTGGCAGGGTCATAAATGGGCCTCTATTGTTCTGTGCCTTACAAATAACATCCACAACTCTATGATATACAAATCGACAAGCGGACTTGCGGGCTGGCTGACTCAACATTGTACTTCTACTGATTTTCGCGGCGGGCTCCTAGAAACAAGCAATACATACCAAATATGCACAGATCCCTTATTCCATACTTCGCCACTTGTTTGGATCGTGGACTTGCGGGCTGTAAATTGGGCCTCTAATGTTCCCTATCCTACAAATAACACCCATAGTTGGGTGATATACAAATTGACAAGTGGACTTGCGGGCTGTAAATTGGGCCTCTAATGTTCTGTGTCCTGCAAATAGCACCCATTGTTGGGTGATATACAAATTGACAAGTGGACTTGCGGGCTGGCTGGCTCAGCATTGCACTTTTGTTGGATGACAGACCTATGGGCTGGCAGGCTCTAGGCGAAAAAAAAAAAAAAAACACACCTGCAAACAAGTTCGACAAATATAGAGAGTAAACGAAAAACTGTTTARTATGGAAGACAAGCAGGAAAAAATGCACCTTTGCATGGATTCCTCCACATCTTTGGTTAGGAGTTCTTTGTAGCGTCTAGTTTTCTTGTTTGTTTCTATGAACAAAAGTACAAAACAAAAGGGATATGAACATAAGTTAACATGTAAAGAAAAAGGCAAGCAATATGCAGATATACTAAAAAAAATAGAAATAAGATGAATAGAGTAACAAATAGTTTTTAGAAGGATGCACCTTTTTTTTTTTTTGCATAATGTATATTTTATAATTCAACTACAACACCAACTGTATGGTCACCAGAGCAGTATGTGTAGAAATCAGGGAAAACTAAGAAGCTGGATAATTGTTTTTTTTTGTTTTTGTTTTTGTTTTTTTTTCAATAGGCTATACAGATATGCTTTGAAACATAGAAATATGACTTTGCATTATGTTTGATGTATATCTCATAATTCAAGTGCAATACCAATTGTATCATGATCAGACCAATATGTGTCTAAGATAAACATACTATATTGAGGAATGGGCACATTCGACCAGACATGATCAATAAGTGCGTTTTGCAGATGGCTTATGTTGTTCAAAAGAAAGCAAAGACTGTATTTGCACATGTAGTTTTCCAATTCTTTTGTTCTACCATTATTTTGTAGAATGTCAATATTGAAGTCTCCTACAAGCACAATGGGTTCGTTCATATGGAAATGACACAATGCATTGGAAATAACATCTACTGTGTTGGAGAATGTTGCATGGGGAGCAACACACAGATTCAATATTGCAACTTCTGTTTCATGGAAACAAAAAATTCCAAGCACCACTTCAACATTCTTTTCTTTGATATATACATGGTCCATAATTAGTACATGTTTTTTCACCAATATCATCACCCCATGTGTAATGTAACTTGATATGCAATTGTGATTTGGGAATTGTTTGTTTTGCATGCATAATGCCATGTGTTTTTCTTGCAAGCACAGAATATTGGATTGCATTGTATCATAGTCACTCAGTATATCATCCATGTGTGCATTTAAGCTGCGTGTGTTAAGCGAGAGAATTGATACAAATGAATTTGTTTGTATGAATCGGCAATCATAGTGCAGTTGCCATTTTGCGATGGTCCCGAGTCATTCCATTTCAATATCAACTTTCTGTTTCACTTTGAAATTATCTTTTGTGAGAGGACTTAGTAAATACAAGGAGTCTATGCTTCTGACATAGGACAGTGTTGTGTATACAAGTCCATGTATCCGAATTCCAGCAGGCTGAAATGCAACATTATCAAGTGTTAGTCCTTGTGATCTGTGGACTATACGTGCACATGCAACTTTAATTGGAAATTGTTTTCGAATCTTCAGTCGACCTGTCTTTGCTGATGTCGATACTGGCTTTGATATTCGCAAAATAGGTGTCCAATCGCTTCCAGTGTTTGAATTATATAGATAAGACAAATTGCTTGCTTGTCGCTTGCCTATATGCGGTTCATGGAACTTAATCCAAAGGACATCAAGTTTTTATGTTTTCGTATAGCCTTTGAGTATTCCATCTGCACCATTGACCAAGCCATCCTGTGAATCATAGTTACAGGCATATATTTCAACCAACATTTCTAATTTGAGGATAAGCTGCAAAGGTAAAGTGACTGTATGTTCATGACGTGGCACATTTCCATGGTTGTCTTCTTCTAGGTCAATTGAATTGATGATGATATCATTGCCGGGCATGACCGATAGCATGTGGTTGTTATGCATTGCAAAATCCTTATTTCTGTAAAACAGGTAAGGGAACGTTGGGTCTATTGGTGCAGGTTGCAAGCACCTTGAATTAATATATGTTAAGTCATCATATGTTTGGCTGTTTGTGCGCATTCTATTCAAAATTGCAATGAATGTTTCATCTGTCTAGCGCATTGCAGTATGCAACTCAAAGCATTTAATATTGTATCTCCAGAAGTCATGGGTCACTGTTTCCATGTTAATGGTAGGTTCTTCAAATATCAAAGAATATTGGATGGGTTGTGCCTGGTAAAGATCCCCACAGAATATCATGTCAATGTTTCCAAAGTATTTTGTGTGCACATGTTTTATGCTTCTTAGTCGATTGTCAATGGAATACAAGAACCAAATCCCAATCAAATATGCTTCATCTATAAAGACAAGTTGGAATTCCTCATAAATCTTAGACAATGTATCCAACATTTCCTTGCTAAGTGGAAGAAACCGTGACTTGTTAAAAGGCATTAAAAATGCAGAGTGGACTGTTGTTCCACCTACATTATATACATATTTTCCTGTGTATGCAACTATTAGGCCCTTTGGTTTCTTCATATTTCAAATCTGCTTGCAGATGTTGGAGCAAGTTATGTGCCCTGCTTCCTAGGGAATCCATATTTTGTGATGTTTCCCAAGCCTTAGTAATCAGTTCCATTCTTTTGTTGATATTTTTCTCCACATATCCTCTACAAGATGCGAGGAAGCTGGAGGAGCCTTTTAGATTTGTTGCACGGGTGAAGGGAGTCACAGGCATGGTTGTTTCCAAACGACTGCCAAGCAATGGCATAGGAAACAAAGCTTCCTCTAATTCCTTAATCTGGTCCTTTAGTCTGGAATTCTTGGCCTCAATGACTCCAATAGAATCATGAAGAGCATCTCTGGTTGCCATGTGAAGTTGAGATATTTTGGACGCCTACATATTGGCAAGGTCAAATTCTAAACGATGTTTTCTTTTCTTATTTTTTACATCTCTTTTTTCAATAATTATTTTTTTTTGATTTGCTTTCAAAAACAACACTCTGGAATACGAAGGATTCATCTTCGTAAAAAAATTCGGTATCAACTATGTCCATTGGGTAGCCATGGTGAATTGTGTCTCCGGGTTGATCAAGGTTGCAGAATATGCTATCTAGATCAGCGTCAAGATCCATGTTTTCACTCTAAATTTCGGGCTGCTCCACCTCCCCTACATTTTTTTGTCCCTTCTTCTGCATGAGAAGCTTGTCAGAACTATCAATTTTAGGATGACCTATTAATTTCTAGTCCTCGGGCCCAAAGATCTTCATTGTATATCTACTTAACTTCTTTGGAGTTGCTGCCAGTAGTTTATGAAAATTCGGTTTGCTCCAGACGCTGCTTGAAATGAACAAATGGAGGGGACAATATAACCCCCTAGAAATGTTGGTTCAATGCGCGCGAATGGAAAATCTCCTCGATCTCTTTGCTCATTAATGACAATATCTATGCGTGTTGTATGGTGACCTGTTAGAAGTAAAGCTTAATTATTGCATACTTAGAAGTGCGAAGGTGGCGGTTACGCCGAAGAACATTTAAGGATTGGAGGTTTCATGAAGGAACCAAGCTGACGACGTGCGAATGGCATTCCATGGTATTCGAAATTAACAGTGGGAAAGGATAACAACAGCCTCCGCAAATATTGGTTTAGTGTGCATTAATGGCAGAACTTCTCGATCCTTGCACCCATCAATGACAATCTAGACGGTGCCTGCACAATGACCTGTTACCATTAAAGATTTAGAAACAAGACACACACACACACACACACACACACACACACACACATATATATATATATACATTATTTATTATTATGGACATGTGCGAAGGTGATGGAGACGGGGAAGAGCAAGCAAGGAAGGAATGGCCAAGTCTGAAAAGCGGTCGGACAGGCTTCAAAATAAGTTTACAGGCGAGTGTCCAATGGTGAAACTGCATGAGTCAGAATTATTGACTGCAAAACACGTAAAACGTAAGAGGGCACGATGGTGCAGTTCAGCGGAGGGTTTGTATATTTGCGGAATTGCGGGAAAGTGGCTAAGTATGGAAAGTGTGATTTTGTGTAAGCTTTCAGGGAGCATAGTGAAGGGAAGCATGTACAGTCTCTGTATCGCGGGTTCTCGAGCTATCGGGATCAAAAGTGAGCCTCTATTGCTCTGTGTCTTACAAATAGTACCCAGACTTGCGCGATATAGAAATTGAGAAGCATACTTGCGGGCTGAACATTGCACTTCTATTGTTATGTGTCCTCCAAACAACACTTGGAGTTCTGCAATATACAAATTGGCAGGCATACTTACGACACTTTTTTGATCATAGTTTCTCGGACTGGTGTGCTCAAAATTGGGCCTCTATTGTTCTGTGTCCTACAAATAGTAGGCAAAGTTCTGTGATATACAAATTGACAGACGGACTATAGCACTGGCGCGTTCAACATTGTGATTGTGTACATGTATAACATATAACATATATGTTATATATCTAACATTATTTTCAAGTACTAAAATATGAATATTAAATATTGATATTGTACAATTTAATTAAACAAAATTATCAAATGAGTTGCAAGCTTTGAGTCTGGGTCCAATTGTGACAAAGGAACCCGTGGCCATAAAATTGGCTAAGGAAACAAAAGTTTCCACTCCGTCGTCTGGGAACCCCCGACCATAGACATGGATTTCCCAAGTTTTAGATGGAAGATGTACACTCGAAACATGGGGAATGAGAGTTTGATAAGGCGTAGCCGACAACCCGTTGCCATAAAATTGGCTAAGGAAATGAAAGTGCTTGGTCGGAGTCGTGGTGTATATTTCATAATACATGTGCAACACCAACTGTGTGGTGATCAGAGCAGTATGTGTACAAATCAGTGAAAACTAAATATGCACCTTTTTTAAGTATGTACGGATCGCCATTTTTTTCGATCGCGGGTTCTCGGGCTGACGGGCTCAAAATTGGGCCTCTATTGTTCCGTATCCTACAAATAGTACCTAGAGATCCACGATATAGAAATTGACAGACGGACTCCAGGACAGGCGGGTTCAAGATTGCGATTGTCTACATGTATAACATACAACATATATGCTACATAGCTAAGTTTTGGGTGGAAGAATGTATACCGCGCACATGGGGCATGAGAGATGGATGGCGCCCATAAAGGAATCAGTGGCCATAAAATTCGCGAACTATGAAAATGAATGGCGGTTGGTTGGAATCGTGATGTACAGATACTTATGGACATGAAATCTGTCACTCCATCGTCTGGGAACCCATGAGTATAGATATGGATTACGCAAGTTTTGGATGCAAGATGCACATTCAAAACACGGGGAATAAGAGTTCAATAACGCCTAGTGGGGAACCCGTGGGCATAAAAGTGGCTAAGGGAACGGAAGTGCTTGGTCGGACTCCTGGTAGATATTTCATAATTATGTGCAACACCCACTGTGTCGTGACCAGACCAGTATGTGTACAAAGCAAGGAAAACTAAATATCTACCTTTATAATGTATGGGCATGATATTTTATACAACATGTAGGGATATCACATTCCATACTTCTATTGATTTCGCGATATATAAGTTGAAAGACGGACTCCAGCACTGGGGAGATTCGAGAAAGGAGCAATACATACTAAATATGTACTTTTATAAACTATGGACATGAAATTTTATAGAGCATGTACAAAGTTGTGTGATATACAAATTGAGAAGCAGATTTGTGGTTTGGCTGGCTCAACATTGCACTTCTATTGGTCTGTGTCCTCCAAACAACACTCGGAGTTTCGCGATACACAAATTGACAGGTGGACTCCAGAACTGTCGGGCTTAAAATTGAATATGTATTACACATTATATGTAATATGTAATACATATTACATGTAATATGTACAATATGAAATGGGCAAGCAGACAGTCGGGGTGGCGATATAAAAGTAAGTGGAAATATGAACACGTGTATCCGCCAGTTCCGGGCCTAGAAATTTTCCGAGGAACGAGTAATGCATACTAAACATGTACTTTTATAAAGTATGGATATCAGATTTTTTATAACATGTACGGGTTCCTCATTCCATACTTAGACACTTTTTGGATCACTGGTTCTCAGGCTGAAAATTGGGTCTCTATTGTTCCGTGTCCTACAAATAGCACTCGGACTTCCGCGATATACAAATTTATCGACAAACTTCGGGTTGGCTCGCTCAACATTGCACTTCTATTTTCCCATGTGCTCCACCCAACACTGGGAGTTCCGTGTTACACAAATTGACAGATGGAGTCCAGGACTGGCAGGTTCAAGGTTGTGATTGTCTACATGTATAACATATAACATATATGTTATATAGCTAACATGATCTAAAAACATTATTTTCAAGTACTAAATTATTAATAATGAATATTGATATTTTACAATTTAATTAAATAAAATTAGCAAATGAGTCGCAAGCTTCCAGTCCAGCTCCAAGTGTAGATCATCGAAGTGTCGGTCGCAAGATTAGATGGACATGAAATCTGCCACTTCGTCGTCTAGGAAACCGCGAGCATAGACATGGATTACCAAGTTTTGGATGCAAGATGTACACTCAGAACACGGGGAACGAGAGTTTGATAAGGCGTAGCAGGGAACCTGCAGGCATAAAATTGGCTAAGGAAACGAAAGGGCTCGGTCGGACTCGTACTGCATATTTCATAATTCATGTGCAACACCAACTGTGTGGTGACCAGATCAGTATGTGTAGAAACCAGGCAAAAGTAAATATGTACCTTTATAAAGTATGGACATGAGATTTTATAGAGCATGTACAGATATCACATTCCATACTTGGCTAGTTTATGGGTTGCGGGTTCTCGGGTTGGCGCGTTCAAAAAATAGGCCTCTATTGTTCCATGTCCTACAAATAGCACACAGAGTTCCGCGATATACAAATTGACAAGCAGACTTACGGGGTGGCTAAGATTTTATAGAGCATGTACACTTTTTAGATAATGGGTTCTCGGGCTGGTGGGGTCATAAATGGTCCTCTATTGTTCCATGCCTTACAAATAGCATCCACAACTCTGCGATATAAAAATCGACAAGCGGACTTGCGGGTTGGCTGGCTCAACATTATACTTCTACTGATTTCCGCGGCGGGCACCTAGAAACAAGAAATACATACCAAATATGAACAGATCCCTTATTCCATACTTAGCCACTTATTTGGATCGCGGACTTGCAGGTTGTAAATTGGACCTCTAATGTTCCGTGTCCTGCAAATAGCACCCATAGCTGGGCGATATACAAATTGACAAGTGGACTTGTGGGCTGACGGACTGTAAATTGGGCCTCTAATGTTCTGTGTCCTTCAAATAGCACCCATAGTTGGGCGATATACAAATTGACAAGTGGACTTGCAGGCTGGCTGGCTCAACATTGCACTTCTGTTGGATGGCAAAACTATGGGCTGGCAGGCTCTAAGTGCAAAAAAAAAAAAAAAAAACACACCTGCAAACAAGTTCGACAAATACAGAGAGTAAACGAAAAACTATTTAATATGGAAGACATGCAGGAAAAAATGCACCCTTGCATTGATTCCTCCACATCTCTGGTTAGGAGTTCTTTGCCGTGTCTAGTTTTCCTGTTTGTTTCTATGAACAAAAGTACAAAAGTCAGTTTGCTCCAGATGCTGCTTGAAATGAACAAATGGAGGGGACAATATAACCCCCCAGAAACGTTGGTTCAATGTGCGTGAATGGAAAATCTCCTCGAGCTCTTCGCTCATTAATGACAATCTCTATGTGTGTTGTATGGTGAACTGTTAGAAGTAAAGATTAATTATTGCATACTTAGAAGTGCGAAGGTGGCGGTTACGGCGAAGAACATTTAAGGATTGGAGGTTTCGTGAAGGAACCAAGCTGACGGCGTGTGAATGGAATTCCATGGTATTTGAAATTAACAGTGGGAAGGGATAACAAAAGCCTCCACAAATATTGGTTTAGTGCGCGCTAATGGCAGAACTTCTCGAGCCTTGCGCCCATCAATGACAATCTAGACGGTGCTTGCACGATGAACTGTTACCATTAAAGATTTAGAAACAAGACACACACACACACACACACACACACACACACACACACACATATACTTAAAAAATTAGAAATAAGATGAATAGAGTAACAAACAGTTTTTAGAAGGATGTACCTTTTTTTTTTTTGCATAATGTATATTTTATAATTCAAGCACAACACCAACTGTATGGTCACCAGAGCAGTATGTGGAGAAATCAGGGAAAACTAAGAAGCTGGATAATTGTTTTTTTTTGTTTTTGTTTTTTGTCCAATAGGCTATACAAATATGCTTTGAAACACAGAAATATGACTTTGCAATATGTTTGATGTATATCTCATAATTCAAGTGCAATGCCAGTTGTATCGTGATCAGACCAATATGTGTCTAAGATAAACATACTGTATTGAGGAATGGGCACATTCGACCAGACATGGTCAATAAGTGTGTTTTGCAGATGGCTTGTGTTGTTAAAAAGAAAGCAAAGACTGTATTTGCACATGTAGTTTTCCAATTATTTTGTGTTGCCATTATTTTGTAGCATGTCAATATTGAAGTCTCCTACAAGTACAATGGGTCCGTTTAGATGGAAATGACACAATGCATTGGAAATAACATCTACTATGTTGGAGAATGTTGCATGGGGAGCAGCATACAGATTCAATATTGCAACTTCTGTTTCATGGAAAATAAAATTTGCAAGCACCACTTCAACATTCTTTTCTTTGATATGTATATGGTCCATAATTGGTACATGTTTTTTCATCAATATCATCACCCCATGTGTAATGTAACTTGATATGCAATTGTGATTTGGGAATTGTTTGTTCTGCATGCATAATGCCATGTGTGTTTCTTGCAAGCACATAATATCGGATTGCATTGTATCATAGTCATTCAGTATATCATCCATGTGTGCATTTAAGGTGTGTGTGTTAAGCGAGAGAATTGATACAAATGAATTTGTTTGTATGAATTGGTAATCATAGTGCAGTTTCCATTTTGCAGTGGTCCCGAGTCGTTCCATTTCAATATCAAATTTCTGTTTCACTTTGAAATTATCTTTTGTGAGAGGATTTAGTAAATACAAGGAGTCTATGCTTCTAAAACGGGACAATGCTGTGTATACAAGTCCATGTATCTGAATTCCAGCAGGCTAAAATGCAACATTATCAAGTGTTAGTCCTTGTGATCTGTGGACTGTACGTGCACATGCAACTTTAATCGAAAACTATTTTCGAATCTTCAGTCAACCTGTCTTTGTTGATGTCGATATTGGCTTTGATATTCACAAAATAGCTATCCAATCGCTTCCAGTGTTTGAATTATATAGATAAGACAACTTGCTTGCTTGTCACTTGCCTATATGTGGTTCATGGAACTTAATCCAAAGGACATCAAGTTTTTCTGTTTTCATATAGCCTTTGAGTATTCCATCTGCACCATTGACCAAGCCATCCTATGAATCATAGTTACATTTCTAATTTGAGGATAAGCTGCAAAGGTAAAGTGACTGTATGTTCATGACGTGGCACATTTCCATGGTTGTCTTCTTCCAATTCAATTGAATTGATGATGATATCATCGCCAGGCATGACCGATAGCATGTGGTTGTTGTGCATTGCAACATCCTTATTTCTATAAAACAGGTAAGGGAACATTGGGTCTGTTGGTGCAGGCCGCAAGCACCTCGAATTGATATATGTTAAATCATCATACGTTTGGCTGTTTGTGCACATTCTATTCAGAATTGCAATGAATGTTTCATCTATCTGGTGCATTGCAGTATGCGACTCAAAGCATTTAATATTGTCTCTCCAGAAGTCATGGGTCGATGTTTCCATGTTAACGGTAGGTTGTTCAAATATCAAAGAATATTGGATGGGTTGTGCCTGGTAAAGATCCCCACAGAATATCATGTCAATGTTTTGAAAGTATTTTGTGTGCACATGTTTTATGCTTCTTAGTCGGTTGTCAATGAAATACAAGAACCGAATCCCAATCAAATATGCTTCATCTATAAAGACAAGTTGGAGTTCCTCATAAATCTTAGACAATGTATCCAACATTTCCTTGCTAAGTGGAAGAAACTGTGACTTGTTAAAAGGCATTAAAAATGCAGAGTGGACTGTTGTTCCACCTGCATTATATGCAACTTTTCCTGTGTATGAAACCAAAGGGCCTAATAGTTGCATACACAGGAAAAACTTCATATAATTGTTGATGCTTGTTCTTGCTCTGCCTATAACGAACAAGTGCACATGACTGTCCATGTTTAAGCGTTTTTTAAGAGCAATGTCCTTTAGAATTGTTTGTTGTTCGCAATTCAACAAATGTCTTATTCTGTGGTATTCATTATTTTCAATTAGGAAAGGATGTTTTGTGACTTGAAAACCAATATTGATACGTTTTTCACTTCCACCTGCTGGAGGACAAGGCAAATCTGCTTGTAAGTCATAGGACTTAAAAGGAGTTCTGGTTGTTTTTCAGTTTGTGAATGTCCCATCATGATCGTCGGGGTTTTCTAGGTCATTAATTGCAACTTCTAGATCACCCCATGTTGGATTAACATTGTAGGTAAATCTACCTTCATTGATGTGCACTATAGTCTTAGACGCAACATACGCAACCTCCCATGTAGAGAAGTTATGTTTTAATGTCTCTTCATTTTCATCGAACGGAATGTACATCAACAATTTTTCTCTACAATAGTTTTCATATTCAAAATAATTATTGTATTTGACAAACCGATCACAGACGTTTTTTTTTTCTTTTTGATATGGGTGCACCATTTTTTTTGTAATGCGATACGAATTCTGCTAAGAAGATATGCCTAATAGGAGATGGACGCTGGAGGTAATAATCAACAATAGAACGACATAGCACGTCTTCTGAATTGTCAGGCTCTTGTTCTAGCAAAACTTGTGGTTTAAGCACAAATGTGCATTTTTCAAGTGGAGATGTGTTTATGAAGACACATTTTTTTGAACTACAATTGAGGGGCAGGGAAAGTGCAATGTGAACTGCTTGTTGAGTAGACATTTGTTGAAGATTAAGCAATGTATTGCCAAGTGTGAGTATCATTTGTATGGCATCAATATGACTTCTTTCATGTTCTTTGTGTATTCTTTTGAATGCACTTGTCATAGCTTTGTCAACCTTTGTCATATACGAGGTACAATATGATGCTGCAGCATATGCATTGAGAACATACTACACATCTGTATTTTCTTTCCACATAACTGGCATGTCCTTGGAGAAACTGTTGTTCCAAATATGGGAAAGTTTTCGTTTAAGGAAAATTGTTGGTTGCCTAAGCATACATTGTATGGCTTGGATGTACTCATCTTCTGATAGATTTAGCTCTGTCAAAAAGGCATCGAAGCTCATCAGCTCGTCAAATTCTCCTTGTTCTAGAAATGCGAACAAGGATTTAGATTTCTCAACAACAACATTGTCCTCTAAACTAAGTGGCTCTATGATTCTTGTAGCTCTCATTGGCAGCACGAGAAAGTTGTATCTGCAATGTGAGTTTTTTTGTTTTTTACAACTTCTTGTATGGTAATGTCTATGGACTTTGGCAAGTTTTGGATCCAAATGATTTGTGTTGCATGTTATGTATTTATCCACAAATTGTTCAATCTCTGATCTGTTATCAGCTCCATAGACTAGTGCACCCTCTATCCACAACAGTGTGTGGTCATATTCATTTCCCCTATTCTGGAATTTAGTCACAAAATAGTAGTCCCATATTTTTTCGACAAACATTTCATCATGGCATATCAATTGTCTCAAAGCATTTATTCTATTTCTATAGTGTTAGCACTCTGTAAATTTTGTCCGGATGATAGACAAACGATAGAGGTAACTGTTTCAACCAGCTTTAGAGCTGAGGCACTAGCTTGCTCAACTCAGAGAGGGCTCTCTTGTGTCACTTGATGCTTCTTTGGAAATCGGTGGCTAGATTTGGTTTGTTTTGGGGGTTTTTAATAAGGTTGTTGGCAAAGAAGGGGAGGAACACACAGGGCTATGGAGTCAAAATTCTGAAAGTGAACAAAGACAATGCATCTCCCAATAGAACTCTCCAGAGGATAAAGGCTAAACGAGGTGATGAATCTGAGTTATTCTTAAATTTAATTAGAGTGGTAAAAGGAAACATAAACAGATAACTGCATCAGAGAATTATGAAAATGAATTCTGAATTAGCTAAGAAGAAACATACACAGTTTAAATTGCTTAAGCCAAGAGCATCAAATGATGAATTCTGGGCCTTTAACTCTCCAATTTAAACAAAATAAAATGCAAATGAAATGACAGGTCACAGGAAATACATATGATGAAAGGAAACAAAGCTCATATAACCACCCTTTAGAATCTTTTCATAGAGACTTCAAAATCTTCTGTATTTATATTCAATTCAAATTCAAAAAATTTACAAAATAGAGTCTGATACAACCAAAAGGTGCTCTTGCATTTCTGCCAACATTCATTCATTCAAGTATTCCAGTACTTATACAATTTGATAAAAAATGAATGAAATTGAAACTTTTCAGCTTCCATAATAGTTTCGACTGACAGTTTCGGTATACAAAATGATTTACAATAATTAAAAAAAAACGTTTCAAAATTATGGGAAATTTCTCCGACTGCCCAACTTGCTCCGTGCTATCTGTATCGCTTTGGTTTTCTGTCGGATATGCAAATTGGTGACACCTGGGGATCACTTGTTGGTTCCAGGGACGTTGCACTTTGTCTTACCCAACTGCACGATTTCTTTCCATTGCGGATAAGAGGGGATTTCGTAATCCATCATCTCTTTAATCAAAATTTCCAAGTCAATGCATGTGGCATAGGACATAGTTGGCATGTCGACCTTCATTGTTTTAAACTTATTCAAAATTTCAAAATTTCAAAATCTGTAGCCAAATACTCTACCATACTTGGGCCTTTCAGACTTTCTTCCATATCTTCAAACTTGGAATGGTCCATTCTGCATTGCATGAGGAGAAAATGGTAGTCTTCTTGATTGTATAATGAGCCTTTGCCATCCAAAAATGATGGGAGGCCTTTGGTAAACAATTGTTCAAAGGCGTCTTTAAACTCCTGTATGTTGTGCTCCATTTGTATAGCTTTGTTCTGGACCGATCTGAGTAGGTTGTGCTTGGCGATGATCCTCCTGGCTGAAATGATCAACGCAATTCTGTCCTTCACTCAGATGGTTTGAAGATCAACAGTTGGTACAACATTTAGTAAGTCAATAGCATTTTGGGCCCATTCTGAGGGCTTCTTTATTAACACTTCATTAAAAACAGTGCATCTGCTCCGATCTGTAGCAACCACGTTATCTTTGTCATTTATAAAATTCAGATAAACTCTGAACTTAGCAACCTCTGCAGCAATAACATCCCATATTACATGTTTGGCTCCCTGTAATAACGTTTTTCCCTTTAACCTGGTTTTTAGCTTGCTCACTCTCTCCTGCAAATCTTGATTATCTCTGTGGATTTGAGTCATCTTCTCATCCTTCACTTTCATCTCTTGCTTCAACATTTCCATGTTCTCTTTGAGACTCTTGATCTCACCTGTTTTTAAGCTTACCTGGGACATAGTTTGGACTAACCCCTCAGTGCTTGATCCAGCCTTTGTATTAGCAGGTATAATGAAAACCATGTCTGATGTCGCTGCTTGTGTTTGTGACCAATTCTCTTTCTCTTTTTCCAATTACAACACTTTAGCCTTGTAATTGAGTGCCTCTTGTCTGAATGTTTCCTTCTCCTGTTCCAAAGCAGTCAGTTCTGGTGTCTATGGATGATTTGTAGGTGACATCTTCAACTTTTTCTTTAGGATTTTGATCATCTTATCCTTTTCATCCAGGGAAGCCTTCAATCCCTATGGACCTTTATATTCTAACCTTTTGACCTGTGTCATCCAAGCTTTGTTAGATGCCTTTTCTTGTTTCAGTTGTCCGTCTAGTTTGAGTGCATGTGTTGTCAATCTCGCAACCCTTAAACCTAAGCTCAAATAATCAAAATATAACATGTCGCTGAAATTTTTGTGGAACTTTACTTTGTCAGGGGCACCAATATTTTCATAGTGCATATTGATCTCAGACACCTTATCATCATCAGCCACTGCAATGTTAAATGTCTTTCTCTCCACGTCCCTGACTGAGAGCAAGTGAGCCTTACGCTGGGAAGTCCTTTCTACTTCAGGTAAAAGGTCTCTTATTTTACTGTTGGACATACTCCCCTTCACAACTTACTAGTTCATTAAATCTTCCTTGGACTGATAAACTGCCCCAGGTGTCTGGCTAATTATGTGTTTCCTGTTGCTAAAAACCTTTGTGCTGCTTTCATTTTGTGGTATGTTTCCTATATCAACTTCTTCATTCTTAGTTTGACCTTCCACCATCTCCATGCATGTTTTCTCTTTGGGTTCCTCTTCTTCCAGGTCGACTACTTGAGAGGATGATGTAATTTTCATTTTCTTGAGAATATCTTGCTAGCTACTGGCACCCAGGGCCTCTGAACTGCTCCTCTTATTGTAGACACTCATTTTAGGAGCTTTGACAATCAACCTGGGGGAATGTTTCTGTGTTGGACTTAGCTGGGAGGCTGTGTCTATTTGTTTTGTTTGATCATGCTGCATGGTGACCTCCATATCTATGCAGGTTTCTAGATTGGCCAACTTATCGAATCCTTAAACCTTCTCGTGTTCATAGTGACCTTGTCTACTTGCCAATCTTCTCTTTGATATGATCTGATGCAGATCATATTTTCTTCCTGGCAACCGTGTGAACCCAAATTCACTGATTTTGGATTGAATATGAGGCAAACAGAATTTGTTCTTTACCACAAAGGGACCTACTACGAAAGGAAATTTCAGATTGGAAGCCTTGTGTGCTTTCAAAAAATGCTCAGTCTCTGAGATAATTCTTTGTCTTATAAACTCCAAAGAAAAAATCCTGGGAGTCAGAAAAACTAGTAAAAGATGAGGTCCTTCCTGGTATCCATATACCCAAATCACAGTGGATTGTGTGAACAACATCCAGTCTCCTACCATGCTCTCTGGATTCGGCTGTAATGAGCTTTTCATTTGTTCCAGAACCCTTGGCAGGTCTGAACCAAAAATGAGACTGTATACCCTGGACATAATCTTATTGATGAAGATAAGCATGGTGATCCTTTTACACTTGGTTGAAATAAATGCAGTCTCAGGAAATTCGGTTTTGTTAGATTCCAGAAACATTCTCAGCAAGTGTGTGTAGTAACTGTTGATGTATATTTTCAGCAATAAATTTGTCAAAATTGACACAGACCAACTGACCAGACAAAAAGAAAATTAACAGGAAACCTAATATGACTTCTACCACAAACTTGTTATTTTCTAACCCTAAAATTTGACTTAGCAGAGAACAAGCACAGTGGACTTCGATGATCATGACGCTTACACTGGCAGGTAATGATAGACCCTCTGAATGATGTTCAGGCTTGACAATGGTCTGCGGGAACAAGGTTTTTACTTTTGGTGGGCATTCTCTGTAAATGGTGATCATTTTCTGTTCCTTGAAGGGATTTGAAACTGTAGAAGAGGACTTTGGTATACTGAGGGTGTGCCAGAGCGATGGACTGTCTATTTCACACAAAACCTCTGACCCTACTTTATTAAGGATGACTCTTTCTTTCTGAGAATATCGCTCTGCACACCAACTTATGAATTCAGGGAAGGGAAAGACTACTTCTACGACGTAAGGGATGATGGAGGCTTGAGCCACTTCGAGGAAAGGTATGCGTGATCCAACATTGTCTAACAAATTCGATCTGGACATAGAAACGGGCGAGATTGTTATCTCTGTGTCGAAAAAATCAAAGTCTCTGTCAATTAGGGCTTCCTCTCTAGAGGAGATGTCTTGTTCATTCATGGATAAAACAATAGGATTGGCATCCATGGAGAAGAATACCTGTCGTGCGATGAAAGAAACACGAATCTGATTCAGTTCTCAGCTTGAAATTCAAACAGAAACTTTGTGCCAAATTTCTGAACGTTTGAAATATTCGAAATATCATAAAATAATGTCGGGGGTTCTCCTTTTATAGGTATCTATCGACATCGGGGGTTGGAAAAAATAGTTTTAGGTGGACCACTTTTCACCCCGATGCGCTTCTGAGGGCGCCACGCGTCCATGATTTAAACCACAACAATTTTCCCCGGCTCGCCCTCTATTGGTTAATCTTCGTGCTACTCCAATCATTGATATGAGTTACAACTGTTGATCTGGATCGCTCCAAGATATACGGTCCACCTTTACCTGACAACTTTCGACATCGGAGATCGGAGAAAATGGTTTTAGTCCGACTGTTCTTTGCTTCGATGTACCTCTAGAGGCGCCACACATCCACAGATAAAACCATGACTATTTTCCCCGACCCACCTGTTTTCACAAGAGTTGACTCTAGGCTGTGAAAGAGCCAAGCCTTAGCACATTTTTAAAAGAAATAAATCTTGTTGATTGCTCAGTCACATGAAGCTTCTAGAACCAGGTCTAAAATAGTCATTCCACTCATTTATAGATCAGAAACAAAAGGCATGACCTCGTTTGTCTAATTCATTTTAAAAAATCATGAGGATGGATAGCAGATAGGGATGAACAAAACTGAAAGAAAAAGCCAAGCATCTGGTCTTCCTTTCAATAGAAGAAAAAACACTGAAACTTCAAATATCTGAACGTAGGTCTTGTCTCACTTATAGAAAGACATAGGAAAGGCTGTGAACAAATAAAACTTGTAAATGAGGCAAAACGATTAAGGCACAGGTCTTGTTCTACTCACGGCAAAACAGAGGAAAAACTGCGCATTAAGGGATGCTTCAAATAGCTACAACAGAGGTGTACTGAATTGTAACCATTACAAGCTGAAATAATGAACATAAGGCAGAAAAAACTGTGATGAAAACTTCAGAAACAATAATACAGGAAGAAAACGAAATTAGGCAGTGACAAAGTATAGAATCTCTTGGCACTCTATTCTATATTTGATAAAAAATGCATTACAAACCTAGCCTCTCAAGGCTCCCGGGCTGTCTCTTTGGTGTTACATACATCATTCTTTTAAAAGAGAAAAAATCTAAACAAAACTCTTAGTGTTCCTGGAAATATGAACTGGTTCGTCTTCCTGGCACTCTGTGACTGACAAATGTTCTGCAGTTACAAACATTTGTGTGCGTTGGCAAAAAACTCATTCAAGTATAGAGTATTCCTGTTTCTTCCCCTTATTTCATCGTGAGGTCCAGATTGTAAAACAATTCCAAAGCTAACTGAACCAAATATTCCATTCAATAGCTCTAGCTCTCACTACTCTCGCACACACTCTACAGTCTCTCTACCATTATATGGTGCAATATATATATAGAGAGTTCGACTTACAAGAGAGTTCCAATGCCCCATTTTCTGGAAACCCTGGGATAAGTAATTAACATATTTTCCACTTTGGTTATTGTAATGAAAACGTGCAATAGAATACGTTGTTTTAACCTAGAACATATTCTGCCAAATTAATGTTCATTGTCCCTCGTCTTGCACTCTAGTGTGTCTATTCAGATCGTGGATGGACAGTCACTCGCAACCCATTCTTGATGAAGAGACTGGGTCCCAACTTCAGCGCAGCAATGACATCCTCGTCTACCAGTTTGAGACGATATCGGTAAAGAAGAGAAGCTGCCACCCATTTCATCTGTAAATAACTATCTTCCGGTGCAAACACTCCATCCTTGAGCCATCTCTCGGGCCTGAAGTCCCTGCAATCCTTTCCCCATATCTTCTCCATTCTTCTCATGGAATAAATGGTCTTGAGCACGATAGTTCCCTTCTTCAAACGTCTCGCGCCAGGCAATACCAGTGCATCTTCGGCCACCTCTTTAAAGTTGAGCGGAATGGACGGGCATAGCCTTAGCGTTTCTGACAGTGTTGCATGAAAATAGTGCTTCTCTTTAATATCTTCAGCCCTAAAGTTGGTAAATAAGCCTTTCTGGGGATTATGATCCGATCGTGATCAATCCAAGGTCCGCTGGATTCGTGACAATATCTTCTCTTCTACGTCTGGGTGTTGGATGAGAAGCCGAAAGAACCAGGAGAGCGCAGCGGAAGTAGTGTCCCTCCCTGCAAGAACGAAGTTCATACACATATCTCGGACCTCTTTATCAGACAAAACACCACGCCCATCGCGTTTCCATCACAATAAACAACAGGTCAACCCGCTCACAGCTCGTGCCACTAGCCAATTCCAATATATCCTCATCCTCGTAGTCATACTCGCACTGATCTACGAACCCCGGGCCATCTGAGTGAGACACTCTCTGGTGGTGCCTTGTGTTGTCTGCGTACGAAGTAATTTGATCCAGGGGTCCATTGCCACCTTCACTGTGTAGCCAGAGGCAATAAATTATTTAGAGTAACGTATTCGTTGAGCATGATTCCTCTGCACTGTAGCCCCACCGCTTAAACATAAACGCTTATTGCCGGCATTGTCAGTCCTGTCAGGGGAATCTCTCTGACTTATCTGCAACGAGAAGTCCGCCATTACTGCCGGCAACAAAGTCAGGTAGCCGTTTTCCAGAAGACTGTTCTCTATCGCTCGAACATAACCCTATGTCTTCATTAAATTATTGGGCAGTGATTGATAAGCAATTTATTCCATGGTGGTTTATGGAATCTTGTCGAGGATCGATCACTGTCGTCGGCACTTTGCTTTGATATATCAAGTGATCTCAGACATTCAAGATTCGGGGTTTCTAGTTTGACACACCCATCTATGTTGAGAAATTTAAGATTTACAAGATTTGAAAGATCTGGCAATGTCTTGAATTCGAAGCAAAATTTTAGGTCCAGGTACCTTAAAGACCTTTGATTTGCCATTCCCTCCGGTAAGTGTACCAATTTAACACAACCAATGAAGTCGTCATACTCAAGTGTCGATATTTCTCCCAAAATGTCCATTGGGATGGACAGATTAATGCAGTATTGCAATGCTACATATTTTTCTACAGAAATTCATATAATGTTCAACATCAAACGGCTCGCGGCTGCTCGAAGCACCTGCAGATGCGGCTCCGCTCGCATTGCTCTTCAACTTACGCAACTCACAAGAAAGCTCTTTAAATCTATCGAATAACTGTTGGAGGTGGTCACTAGGAGTGTGAAGTTCCAAAACTCTTAATCTGGGCAGAGAAATGGTAGAAGGAATAGAGATGGATGGAAAACTGTTGAAGCGAAGCCATACCAAATTCCCCGACATGGAAAACAAGGAGAAGTCCATTGGATGTTCAACGACCAAAAGGCGAACACCCCTAATGTTTATGTCATTCGAGAGCTGAGGCGGATTCTCACCCTTAGGGATGCGAATTCCTCGTGTCAAATAGGAGTTTGATCCGTCCTGCAACTGAAACATCTCTTCTATATCACTTGAACAGCTAAGACGGAGGGGCTTATGATTTGCGAACTCGAAGAACTCCTCTCTCGCAATATGTCTTGCCAATCCCTTAACTTGAATGTGCATTATAACTCGGGAATGTTCATACTTGTAATTTATATAATTGTTAGACTTCACGTCATAATTATATTCCACAAGGCATTTTTGATGGATACTTTCAAGGCAGCCTCTGACGTCGGAGTATCCTATTCCCTCTAAGACTCGAACTGCTAGTTCTCTGTCTTCTCCCACCGATAAACACCCATTGTCCAAAAACATCTCCTTCTTTTCTTTACTCAGAGCCTCGTAACTCACTTTTAATGTGTTTATTATATCATCTGGCAATCGTTTAGAAAAACTTTTCCACCTGTAGCTTCCAAAAGGCTTTGTCATCATTGCCCGCAAGATGTCGGCCTAAATCTTTTAAGG
>JASDQU010736175.1:18911-29159 GCA_032191745.1 Picea mariana
CAATCACAAAGGAAAAGTACACCATAATTTACGTGGAAACCCAAATGGGAGAAAACCACATAATGCTTTATTATATATCAAATATTACATTCATTGGAAACACCAACTTCCCAATTCTCCATATGCAACTGGAAGGAGGATACAACCCCATATTCACAGGCTCCAACTTGAAGGAAGATACAACTATCTGGATTCTTTGGCTCCAACCAGAAGGAGGCTAAAACCCCTTGATTCTTAGGATCCAACCTAAAGGAAGCTCCAACTCCTTGTGTTATCCAACACCAACCAAAAGGAGGCTAAAACCCCATTTCCTTGCCCCATCATGCTGCCCTAAAATATAAGTGTGTACCAATCTGTCACTACCACAATCACTACCACTATCAACCTGTCACTGCCAACCTGTCACTGTATCCAAACTATCATTGCCAACCTGTCACTATCACCGTCACTGTCTTTGTCACTATTACTGTTATTGTCTCTGTCATTGTTACTGTCTCATCAACCTATAACTAAGCATCAACCTGTGTGTATCAACCATGTTCCACAACTAGAACCTGTACCATACCATGCATCAACTGTGTACCAACATATGTACTATCACATGCATCAATCATGAACCATAAGATATGCCAAATGTAAATACCATAACATCAATGATGAGTATCCAATCATGTACCATGTAATAGAGCATCAATCATGTATAAAACTTGTACCATATACCATACCATCAATCATCTATAGACTTGTACCATATCATCAATGAAGTTCCTCAAAGTTCATATGCCACCATACAACAAGTGTATACCTCAACCATGTGCAAACATCCCAAAGATATGAACCTTAATAACCATGTCATATTCCAAACCAAATACAAGAGTATACCTCACTGAACCATGTAGCCAAGATGTACCTCAATCACATGCCAATGCCAAACATGCCTCAAGAATCCACCATACCATAACCAAGTATAACATTCAAAACAAGTACACAAACATACCTATACCTCTATAGTTGACCCAATACACAACAATGGTGACCTATAGGATTTCCTCTGACTCCAAGGACTTGGTACAAGCATTTCCCCCAAATCTGTCTTTTCCTCGTGGGACTAAGACATGATGTCATGTGGGGCCTCTCGTGAGAGGAACTATGCAACTCGTGGGGATGCCTCGTGGGACACTAGCCATTTGACCCACAGGGATAATCTAAATTAGGGTTTTTACAAAAAATCCTATCTCTCCTCTGTAATCTTGAAACTCCCACACTTCTCACTTGCTGCTACCTTAGATTTTGTCATCGCAAACTTGTCAAATATATCACTAGTTCACTAGAAGATGTTCAATAGAATTTGTGTATGAATTTACTTGTGAATGACTTATTGAGGTGTATTTATACTTTTGCTGGGTAACCTATTTCCTTAACTTTAGGGCTTCTTGAATTTCTTGTTACAACCACTTTACCCTTTCATTAATTGACTTGTAACCAACTAGGGGCTTCTTAAACATTTTTGGGGTTTCCAACTTCATAAGGCCATAAATCCTCAAACGTGAGGATCCACGTGGCATACCATCTATCACTAGAAACAAGATAACAAGGACTATCCATCCATGAGTGAGTTACCTACATTTACATTGTCCTTCATGACCTTTTTCTTTGATCAACTTCAGGTTCCATAAACATACCTTTGGGAATACCAGACTTCTTCAAGGGTTGACATAAATGTAAACCAATCATTCAACAATCTAGATTGGAGCAAAGAGGGCCATGGGTTAGTGATATTTGGAAAGAAACCAACGCTGGTAAGGAGAGGGTGCCAAGGGACTATGTAGAAAAGAAGGTGTTACAAACCAAAATGTCACACTTAAGTCTCACATTTATTTACACCTAAGTGTCGCAGGTGTCGCAAAGTGTCATATGCACCTTATTAAGTGTCACATGCACTTTTTCAAGTGCATTATGCACCTTACTAAGTGTCAAATGAACTTTGATAAGTGTCACCACCATTGAAACCATGGAAAAACATTTTTCATAGTCCCTAAGTCATTTTGGAGGAAGAAATCCATCATTTGAAAGTGAAAAACATGCCTTTTACTTGGAATTTTGACCATCCTTGAGGATTTTGAAGGTCAAAACTCCTCTGCCCAAGTATTGGGAGCATTAAACCCTTATCAATGCTCCACTTCCCATGCTTAAAGAGTGTTGCTAATGCTTTGTGTTCAACTTTGAGGGAGCGTTTACCTAGCCAAAGGAATTCAGGGAAACCCACCTTTTTCTATGGGCCAATCCCGAGATACTCTTGAGTGGTTGTGGTCGAGGGATGACTCATGAACTCGAGTCATCCATAGTCCCTTGATTTTGGGTACTAAATACTAACCTAAGGAGTGAAGATCTCAACCATTTGCTTGAATTGTTATGGTGGTTAAGCCTCTCAAGTCCTATATAATGAGGGAATTCCAAGGTTAAAAGGGGGAAAGGAATCCATTGAAATGCCATCATTATGATCTCAATAAATTCATGCAAGGGTTTGAATAGAGAGATTGGAGAAGTTGATGCAACATCAAAGGTGATTTATAAGTTCTTTCTTTATTGTCTTTCCATTAATATAAACTTGACCTATTCCATTCAAGTTCATGTGTTCAAACATATGCTTGTTTATTGTTGTTTTAGTCATTGTAGATATATTTATTTTGTCTAACCATTTATAGTAGAAGAAGGATATTCCTTGTTGTCCATTGTAGGTCCTGTCTTGCGCCCGGGAGCTTGGATATCAAGGTCATAGGTTGGAGTAGTGAGGACGGCCATCGTAAAAAGGTACACCACATTCTCTTCCTTCTCATTTATTTTGGTCAAGATAGGTCTAAAGAGAATTTAGTTTCCCTTTGTTTACTTCTGTCATTGGACCAAAGAAGGGTCGTTGGTCTAAAGGGGACTTCAACTTGTCTGTAGGGTGAAATTTATCACAATCGAAAAATGGTGACTCCACTTGGGAAGGACTTTGACTAGTCTTCCCTTGGTTCGTCTAGTCCTCGTTGAGTCTTGTTTGTGATTTGATATTGTTTTATTCTTGATTTTGAATCATTCCCCTTACCTTTGCTTCATTTATAAGTTTATAGAGTCATTTTATTTGTCTCTGTAAAGCCAAGAAATGTTTTGTGTTTTTCCAACACTTTGAGGCATCAATTCTCCCTTACAATGGATCACAAAGCGTTGATTACCATTATCAACGTTCCCTGCTAGTGTTTTGAGGAGCATTGACTCTTGTTCAATTCCCTCTCTCCCTTGTTTCAGGAGCGCTGATCTCCTCCTTTTCTTGGTTTCAAGAATTTTTTCCCTATTTTTCTTAGTCCTCTGATTGGAGGCTTTGTCCTAGAGTCCTATATGTTTGGTTTTGACTTTGTTTTTCTAAGAGATTAAAATTGATCACTTATTTTACCTCCTTTGAGTTTTCAAATTCTTTAAGTTGTGAAATTGTATGATTACCTTGGGATAACAAGATCCCTTGGTGTCTTCCTTCCAGTAGTCTGATCTTCATCCCAAAAGTCTTTAGATTTCTGATAACTTAATTTTTTTTGAAGTTTTTGTCAATTTGGAATAACAAAGGTTGATTTGTTTTGACTTTCTTGGTTGCCTTATTTAGAAATATTTTTTTCTTTTGAATGCCTTTTCTTTATTAGAAAACAGTCACAAGTCTAGGATTTTAGGTCCTTGGTTGTAGGGTGGAGAGTAAATTCTCCAAGGCCACTCAAATGAGATTCTAGAATACTAGAGAGTGTTGAAATCAAAGTAGTAACAACTTGAATTTTTTGGGAGAGATCCTCTTACATAGGAGTTAAGCACGAGGTCAAGCAAAGTGATGGTTTTAGATATACGCTCTTCCATTTTCCAAGTGGGAATATAACAAGTTTGGAGCTTTGAAGAGTGGCAAGTCCCTCGGGTGACACCATGTTTTCTTAGTATTTGGATCTTGTATTTGTTTCCACCATTACCAATTCCATTTTCTTAGTCTTGACTGTCGACTGGGTACCCGCCTGACCATTCGTTGTGAAATTGGTAAACATAGTTTCCTTTATTAGGATTCTACATGGGTGACTGCAAGGGGGGTTCCTTCTTTAGAAGGTTCCTTGTGGTACCTAAGGTAGAAATCACATCACACTTTCAGTACCCTTGGAGGGTGGCCCCACAAAGAAAGGGTTATTTTCATCTGGAAGGGCTGTTATGTGAAGGTCGGGGTAACTACTTCTCATATGTTCGTTGATGGCCTCATCTCCCATATCCGAAATATCCCTAATTCCTTTGTTTGTTTTCTCTTATCTTATAGGGACTTTGGTAGTGTGTGATCTTTGATTTATAAGAACCTAGGTTGAGTCCATGTCTATGGCATCAGTTCTTGGAGATCCCAACCAAGGGACCCATTTTCCTGGGGAACCTTTTGTTTTTCCTTCTTTTGGAAATGTTGGTCCTCCTTATATTTCCACATTGAGTCTTCTCGGATTCACTATTGAGTTTCCGATATGGTTTTTTTCCACTCTTTTGAGTGAAAACTCTCCTAATTATTCATATGCAAGCCCTCCACCCCAAGAACATCAACCTCATGTCGACCCTTTTCCTTCTTCACCCATAGGGTCTTCTTCCTCTTATGGTGAAAGTATTAATGCTATTAACTAGGAGGACAAGAAGAAGAAGAAAAGGAACAAGAAGAAGAAGAAGAATAAGAAAGGGGGAAAGCAACCAACCACTGTTAATCATGATGGGAGTGTTGATGATATTGACAAGCCTACCAGGACAATTTGAAAACCCAAATTCCCTTGCAGGATTTGTAAGGGTGACCACCTTCTAAAATATTTCCTTGGTATTCCCAAGATCTTAAAAGTGTGGTCTATGGGTTCCCAAAAACCCATTTCACCAGCTGCTGTAAGTCATACTAGTGACAACCCATCAACTAGTGATAGTAAGGTTGGAAGTAAGAAAGGTAGAGTTAAATTTCCTTGTAGGTCATGTGAAGAAAGTCATCAAAATTACATTTTACCTTGTATGAGGCTTCACATTTGTTCGAAAATATTGATGATATCCAGCAAAACATTCCAAGATATTACCATAAATTCTCTCCCAAAACGCCATTGGTTGATGAAATGGTCGACCTGGTTCCATCATCGGTCAATCTGGTTGATCAAGTGATCGATCCAGTTCCATCATCGACTGATCTGGTTGATCAAGTGATCAATGTGGTTCCATCATCAGTCGATCCCACTCTTCCCTTGAAGAGTGAATTAGATACCGTTCATGTTTTTCTTGTCTCTTCAGATACCTCTGGACAAGGGGACACTTCACCAATTCCAACGAAACCCCCTCCAAGTAATGATGTAATTTACTTCAATTGGAATAGAGTGATGACACCTCGTCTTCCTTCCTACATGATTTTCCAAATCATTGTGAAAGTTTGTGATATAAACATGTCACTCTATTGTAGAAAAATGTGATTTTGTTAGCATTCTCTCCTCGAATGCATGGAAATCTCTTGGTTCCCCTCAGCTTGTGCCTATGACTCAAAATCTATTTTCTTTTAACAGAAGAGCCAATGAATCTTTAGGGATCCTTCCTGAATTACATGTTACCTTAGGAGGGAAAAATTTATAAATTGATGTGATGGTAGTCCAAGGCCCCTTGGATTTTAATTTTCTCCTTGGGCGAGACTATGTATATGCTATGAAATCTATTGTGTCCACACTATTTCGAGTGATATATTTCCCTCATAATGGAAACATAGTGACCATTGAACAAATTTCATTCATTGGCCCTCATATGGTGATCAACCATATGACTTCCCTAAATGTTCCTTACATGTAATAAATATTCACCCTGGCTTAGATTAATTATGTGGCAACATGTCCCATGATTTCAACTGCTAATGAGAAGGATCCTCTCACTATATGCTCATATTCTTTGGAATTAGATTTGAAAATTGACATGATAACTCCCTCGTTAGGGGCCTTGGAGTATTTTCTCCCCTCTGTTGATCTGATTAAGTCCCTTACCATGTATTACTTCCATAGTATTTATGTTCCATATGATGAAGGCCTCTTGGAATCCATGGTAGAGAGTGATGAGCATAGTTTTATTTTTGGTTCCAAGCTCATTAAAAAATGAAACCAATGTCGAGAAAAGTTCCCGTTTCTGTGTCAAGCTCGTTAAAAAATGAAAAAAACCATATTGAGCATAGTTCATTGTCCATGTCAATCTCATTAAAAAATGAAATGGCCACCCCAAGCATAGTTTTTCTAGTTTCAAGCTTGTGTAAAAAAGAAACCTACCTCGAGCAAAGTTCCCATTTCTGTGTCAAGCTCATTAAAAAATGAAACAAAGGATTATGAGCATAGTTCATTTTCTATTTCAAGATTGTTAAAAAATGAAACAGACCCCCCTCCGATTGAGTCGAGTCTTTCACTAGATCTCATAAATGTTGAGTCAAGTCTCTCACTAGATCTCGTAAACATGGAGTCAAGTCTTTCGCTAGATCTTGTAAATGATGAGTCGAGTATTTCACTATATCTTGTAAACATTGAGTCAATTATTTTGCTAGATCTCGTAAATGTTGAGTCGAGTCTTTCACTAGATCTTGTAACGAAACCTTCATTTCATCCTCCTATGTCAGTTGATCCTCTTTCTTCCTATGGTGAACATTTACCTATTAGTATCTAGGAGTCTAATCTGGTACATAAATTGGTGGCAACATAAGAGTTGGAAGATGAAACGAAGCTTGGGGGGCATGTCTCCAACCTCTTGACATAATGCTAGAGTTAAGCTGCTAGATTCTCAACTGGGGGTAAAGTACCAACCACCCATGGGTATCACTCAAAGCCTTTGGACATTAAATTGGGAAGAAACCGCTGATGGGGTATCATACCGAGCTTAGTATTTTTTATTTCTCATGCTCATAAATAAATGAGAATAGGTTACCTTTTAGACAGTTGGTTATCATTGATGTCAACACTTGGAGAAGTCCATAATCCCTAGGGATGTGGTTGATATTGATGGTGGGTTAATTTTCATTGATGTCAATAGGAGTGGTTGATGTCAACAAATGTGATGGGTGCATTTGAAGAAGTCTACAAGGAGCCCTAGAGGTGTGGTCATGGAATCTAGAGTTGGTTGAGGAATATGGACATGAAGGATAGTACAAATGTAGGTAAGACACTCATATATGGATAATAATCGTCTTGCTATTTCCAGTGATAGGTGGTACACTGCGTGGTTCTTCACAGTTGAGGAGTTATGGCATTTTGAAGTTGGAAGCCCCAAATAATGGTCAAAGATTTACCCCTAATTGGTTACAAGTCAATTAATGAAAGGGTAAAGTGGTTGTAACAAGAAAGTCAAGAAGCCCTAAATTAAGGAAAGAGGTTACCTAGCAAAAGTATAAATACACATCACGAGACATTCATTTGATAGACACACACATTCATTGGATATCTATCTTATGAGAATATTTTGGTCTATTGGAGAATATTTTGGTCGAGTTTGAGGCATTGGAGAAAGTGTGAAAAAAGAGAAAAAGTTTCGGAGCTGCATAGATCTAGGGTTTTTCTATAACCCTAATTAAGTAGGCCCTCGTGGGTTAGCTTGAGGGTGTCCCATGAGGATCCCATGGGTTGTCTAGGGATTGTCATGTGAGGCCCCACATGACATGAAGTCTTCATCCTGTGAGGAAAATAAAAAAGTGAAGGAGGAGTTCTAGTGCCAGGTTGTTGATGCCCAGGTTTGTCTACTTATCAATTATTTGACACACCATAGTATCTACAGGTTACATGTATGATTATGTGCTTGATTTGATAGGTACATGTTATGGCTATGGTGCATGCTTGATGTATGGTTGGTATATTATTGAGACATTGGCACATGATTGAGGCACATCTTAGGTGCATGGTGTTGGCACTTATATGAGGTACATTTCTAGATGATATTGAGGCATGGTTGAAGTAACTCTTGTGTTTTTATGGTACATGTTTGAGGTTTGTTCTTGGTGATGATATCACATGATAGAGGCACATCTTGGATGTATGGTACATTCTAGTTGAGGTATATCTGTTGAGGTACATTGTTGCTGCATATTTTGGATATATTTGCACATGGTTTATGGTAGTTTCTTGAGGCATATCATGAGTGATATGGCACATGTTTGAGGTACATGGTCTATGGATGTATGTCATGTTGTTTGAGGTATATGGTATCACATGTATGAGATACATCTTTTGGTGATGTTGGTACTTGGTTGAGGTACATTTCATGGTACATGTGTTGATGTACATGGTTGATGTGCATGGTTGGCACATGGTATGGTACATGTGTTGATGATACAGGTGTTTATTTATATGGTTGATGTACATGGTTGATACATGGTATGGTACATGTTTGGCACATTGTATGGTACAGGTTTGGTACATGGTTGAGACACATATCTTGTGATGGTAAGTTGGTGATGTTTGTACATGCTTGGTAGACACATGTGCTGGTGATGTTGAGCATCTAGTTGAGAGTTTATCTTGGTGATCATGGAACTAATATGATCCATATGGATATCGGTGGCCACCCACCTTTTCCAATTGGCTCAAGACAATTTTTTGACAATTTTGGCAATTTACTATTTTTAGCAGTTTTAACTTCCAGGGCCATTTTGAGGGCCTATATGAATGTTTTTCAGGATCAAGCTCCTCAAATATAGCCAAAGGCATTATTGATACCCCAAAATTAATTCCCTCAACGATACCTTTACAATGGGCTATCACACGCCTAAAACATAGATCGTATGCAAAAGTTACGACCCCAAGAAGTTGATGTACTAACTTACCCAAACGGGGCCCACATGACTTTTGGCGCATCATCTCCTAGGGTTAGGTTTTTGGATGTCTAGGGTTTTTGGCATTCTTGTTTATTGTAAAAATGACTTTAGATACTCATTGTAATGTTCTTCTTGCGAATGAACACAGCCGTCACATCTCTTCTCAGAGATAAGCCGCCACCATTCTAGCAAGCTTGTTTCCGCTACATTTTACAATTTCAACGTATTTCATTATTGAATAGAAAACTAGTTTTACTGTATCTCTGTTATTTTGTGCTAAGAATATGTTAATAATCTATATTCATTTTTTTTTCTCATAAACTCTGAATCAGTGGTATCAGAGCGGTCTTCTCCTTGTTGTCTTAATGCATGTCCCCAACGAGGTCAGAGTACAAAGAGTTGGGTCTTGAGCTTGTTTCTCTTGAGGAAAAAATCTCTTGCATGCCCAAGTGACATCTCATGGTAGGAGAAAAGAAAGATGATGGGACAAGAGATCCTTTCAAACCGTTGATTGAGGAAGCCCTCACGCAATAGAGGAATGAGATGATGGATAGTTTCACGCAAATCCTTCGATGACTACCAACATGAGACACATCTTCTTCAAACGGAGGTGCCACCCCCTTCAAGGTACAGATAAACTTCGATATTACTATATTTGAAGGTCAGATAGACGTAGATGCTGTAGAAAAGTGGTTGAATCTGCTAGAAGGGTATTTTTCTATCCATAACTTCTTGAATGGAGAAAAGATTACTTTTGCACTCCTCAAAACCGTTCCCCATGTCAAAGATTGGTGGGAAACCTTCTATGAGCAATAGGAAACATAGGAAACCTCATTATTTTTAGTCACGACCACCTAAGAATCNAAGGATGCTATTAAGGAACAATACTACCCTGTCGGAAGTTACGACGACCTGTATACCAAATGGACCACACTGCGGCAAGAAAGAGACCAAGCAGTGCCAGATTTCACAAATATCTTCCATACCTTGTGCACCAAGCTGGGTATCAAAGATTCAGAGTGACATCTGGTGCTCAAGTATTGTGGTGCTCTACATAGATACATCCAGACTGAAATGAAATTCCTAGACATCTCATCCTTGGGCACGGCCTACCGATATGCCATCAAAATCGAGCATAAGCTCAAACAAAAGATGCGACAATTTGGGCCTGGGAACCCCTCACAGCAAAAGCCAGGAAAGGGAAGTCCTGACCCACAAAAAAAAGGACAGAACAAAGATGGACAATATCAGGACTACCAGTCCAAGCTGTAAGAAAAGAAGGACACCGAAAAGATAAAGAAAGATACTGTGAAGTGGTGTGACTTCCATAAGAGCCCTTGGCATAACACTGCTGACTTTCGTTTGAAATAGTCGCTGGTGGCTGAAGTGAAAGCCTCTGAATCAGATGTGGATTC
>JASDQU010736175.1:30444-65066 GCA_032191745.1 Picea mariana
AATAGGTTCTGCACACCCTGCGACAACACAAGCTATACGCCAACTTGGAAAAATGCTCCTTCGACATGGACAAGGTCCATTACCTGGGCTACATCATTGATCAACATGGTGTACATGTGGATCCAGCCAAGATCAAAGTCATCCGTGACTGGCCAGCCCCAACAACACTCACTAAGCTCCTGAGCTTCTTGGGCCTTGCCAATTTCTATCACAGGGTCATGTTGGGATTCTCCCATATTGCATGGTCCCTCAACCAAATAAACAGGGGTGGTGGTAAGGAAAAATTTGCGTGGGTCCAGTCCCAACAACAAGCGTTCGATGATCTGAATTAGCGCTTGTGCTCAACCCCAGTACTTTCACTACCAGACCTGCAATATCCCTTTGAGATCGAGACAGATGCTTCAGACTATGCTGTGGGCACCGTTCTCACTCAGCACGACCACCCTGTGGCCTATCATAGTGAGACACTGTTAGATACTGTCTATAAGTACCCTACTTACGACAAAAAAATGTACTCCATTGTGCAAGCCTGCCACCAGTGGAGACATTACATTCTTGGGAAGGAGACAGTCATCCACATTGATCATAAGCCATTGCAATTCATGCAGACACAAGGAAAATTGCAGAATGACCACCATCAAAAGTGGTCCACATACTTGCAGCAATTCCACCTCAACATCAAGTATAAAACATAAAGCACCAATCGTGTCGCTGATCGCCTCAGCAGACCACCAATCGCGACACTCACCACGGTGCTAGACTCTTGCGGCCATGAGACATCTGGATGGCCCCAACTCTATGAGACAGACCCTGACTTCANTTGTGTTCCATCAAGTGAGCGAGAGAAGCTGATCTGGGAAGCCCACTATAGTTGGGTGGCAGGACACTTCAACATCGAAAATATAGTGGTGATGCTACATAAACATTTCTACTGGCCAAAACTTCGATAGGAGGTCAGCAAGTATATCAGGTCCTGCACTGCCTACGCTATTGCCAAACCGACCACTAAGAAACAAGGCCTGTACACCCCTCTTCCTACTCTTCACAGGGCATGGGAATCCATCTCAATGTATTACATGTCGGACCTCCCGTCCACCAAGCGGGGAAATGACTGTGTTTTTGTGGTTGTTGATCACTTTTCTAAGATGGTCATTCTGGTTGCCTGGAAGAAGAGAATCATAGCAGAGGCCACTGCCAAGCTCTTCTTTGAACGAGTTTGGGTACATTTTTGAATCCCACAAATAATTGTCTCAGATCAGGATAATATATTTCTCAACACATTTTGGTCGAGCCTCTGGTCATTGCTGGACACCAAGCTCACCAAATCCATGACCTTCCACCCCCAGACAGATGGCCAAACCGAGGTTGTAAATCGAATGATTGTGCATATCCTTCGCATGTATAATTCAAAGCACCCTCTCACATAGGATGAGAGCCTTCCCTATGTCCATCATAGCTACAATCGAGCCCTGCATAGCTCAACCGGCCACAACCCCTTTCAGGTGGGGTTGGGATTCCAACCATTGGGTCCCATAGATGTTGCACTTCCCCTTGCAGTCACCTCGACTGACTCATCTCCTGCTCCAACTGAAGCTGACAAAGCCACCCAGTTCATTGAGCAGATCTAGCACATTTTCCAACAGGTTCAGGATATCCTACAAAAGTCCAATGACAAGTACAAACAATTCCATGATCAACATCGGGTACCACATAAGTTCTAGGTGGGCAACAAAGTTTGGTTACATTTGCATAAAGAACACCTTACAAGACCCCATCAGAATATTTTCCCACTCTGTTATGGGCCGTACACCATCACCAAGGCCATGGGGGATAATTCTTTTGAGCTCAACATTCCTCCTTTCCTTGGCCTGCACCCAGTGTTCAACGTGGATCTTCTTCGCCCTTATTTCCCACCATTATTGGACACCTCAGAAGTAGCAGAACAACTGACACCAACAGAGCTCAACCTAGAATTCATACAACAGGAATCCAATGATCATATTGTGGACACACAGATCAAGGGAACTTGACAACAAAGTATCCAACTTTATTGAGTCGTCAAAGCAGGGCAACTCCTGCACTAAGGCAAGTGGCTCACCTGGCGCCAAATTCAGCAGAAATTTCCTCATCTAATGGGGGACCTCAACACAATGGAGACCATTGCTTCCTAAGGAGGGAGGATTGATCCACATGGATATCGGTGGCCACCCACCTTTTCCAACTGGCTCAAGATAGTTTTCTGACAATTCTGGCAATTTACTATTTTTAGCAATTTTAACTTCCGGGGCCATTTTGAGGGCCTAAATGAAGGTTTTTCAGAATCGAGCTCCTCAATGATAATAAAAGGAATGATTGAGCCCCCAACATGAATCCCCTCTATGATACCTTTCCAATGGGCTATCACAAACCTAAAACGAAGATCGTATGCAAAAGTTACGACCTCGGGAAGTTGATGTACTAACTTACCCAAACGGGGCCCACATGACTTTTGGCGATTCATCTCCTAGGGTTAGGTTTTTGGATGTCTAGGGTTTTTGGAATTTTAGTTTATTGTAAAAATTCCTTTAGAGCCTCATTGTAATGTTCTTCTTGTGAATGAGCGCAACCATCACATCTCTTCTCAGAGATAAGCCGCCACCATTCCAGCAAGCTTGTTTCCGCTGCATTTTACAGTTTCAGCTTATTTCATTATTGAATAGAAAACCAGTTTTACCATATCTCTGTTATTTTGTGCTAAGAATTTGTTAATAATCTGTATTCATTTCGTTCTGCTCATAAAATCCGGATCATGGTATCATTGATGTTGAGTATCAGTGGAAGTGAAAGGTTGATAGTGACAAGTTGACATGATAGGTTGACATTGACAGGTTGACAATGATAAGTTGATTGGACAAGTTGATAGTGATAGGTTGATGTGACAGTGTTGGTGACAGGTTGATTGATATATCATTGGCAGTGATTGTGGTAGTGAAAATTTGGTATACACTTATATTTTAGGGAGGCAGGATGTGGCAAGGACAGGGGGTTGTATCCTCCTTCCGGTCAGTGCCAAAGAACATAGGGAGTTGGAGTTTCCTTGAGGTTAGAGCTTGAGAATCAGGGGGGTGTAGCCTCCTTCTGGTTGCATCCAAATGATTTAGGGAGTTGTATGTTGCTTCAGGTTGGAGCTTGTAAATAGGGGGTTGGAGCCTCCTTCCAGTTGCAACTAGAGAATTGGGAACTTGGTTCTTACAATGAATGTATTCTTGAAAATATATAAGAAAACATTTTGTGGTTTTCTCCTATTTTTGTTTCCACGCAAGTTTTGGTGTACTGTGTATTTGATGTGATGCTACTTATGATTATATACTCATGATATATTGAATGCAATCATAGATGATACATTGACGATATTCTTCTAATAAAGTTGAAGTTTATATATTGTGGTTAAAAGTGGTAAAAGTTATCACACTGATTCACCCCCCCTTCAGTATTGTGGTTTGACCACCAGAAGGTAGATCATGAAGTACACTGAGATTGGAGTGCCACAATTTGATGGTAAGAATGGTCAGAGATATGAAATGTGGAGCATAAAATGAAAGTGTTTTTACAGGCCCAGGGATATCATATTTTGCAATCAGTTGTGATAGGGTACATTGCTACAAAGAAACCTCCAAAGACTACAACCAAGAAGGAATTGAAAAGGAACAACAAAATATCTATGGATTTCATCTTGGAAGGACTATGTGATTCAACAGAACACAAAGTGGGAAAATGTTCATCAACTAAAGAACTTTGGGATAAGCTACATAATATTTATTTTGAGGAATCTCCCATCATAGAGCCATAGAACACTAAAGAATATGTAGGCACAAAAAAAGAAGAAATATTCTCATCATGTCAGACATATTTAGAAGAATACGATTGTGAAGAAGGCATAATAGATCTTGAAGCAGATCCGATCAATGCTTTAGATGAACATAAATAAAGAAACATAGGAAAACAAGTTCCTGAAGGAAGAATTGATCAAGCTGAAGGAATGTTTTCAAATTTATTAAGAAGCCCAATAGATGATTACGAGTCTAAAAGTCCAAGTAGAAGAAGCCAAAAATATTGAAGAAACATACAAAATCCAGATGTAAGAAAAGCAGTGTTTGGAAGCGAAAATAGTAGCACAAATAAAGGAAGCAGAGAAGAGAGAGAAGATTTTGACAGCTCATATCCAGGAAAGAACTGAGGATTTAAACCAACTTGAAGCAAAATTCAATCAATAAGAAATAATACTTCAAGAAGAGATCATCACTGTTGATGCCCAAAAGCGCAACATGGAATCCCTGCCTGCAAATGGGTTGCAATGCCTTATTACTTGTATATATATATATATATATATATATATATTTAATAATATACTAAATAGGTGGGACCCCCTTATGTGAATAATGATGAAATATGTTTCTTTGATTTGTGCTCATGACTACCTTGCAAAAAATATTCTACAATTTGACAATAAACCCAGAAACTCGAGCCACTTTCGATGTGAAATGGAAGAAGGATGAATGTGTTGGCAATTTAATTTAAATAAAAGAAAGGGGAAAATGTTTGTTTTAATAAGCATCTTGGTTTATTCTTTCTACACATATATTTTGACATGTTGTTCAAACTTCAAACTCAATCCACATGTATTTATGGTGTATTGCACTTATGTTAAACTTGTTATTATTGTGGAAAACTGATAAGTTTTATGAAATGGAAATCCTTCACTAGCAAGGAATGTGGGACATGACATGTTTTAGTGCTAAGTGTTGAATATACATATAAGACTTGTGGGATTAATGTGGGGAGGAAAATTCGATTTTGGATTGAAATTTTATGTGGCAAACATAGTGGAATATGTGTTGGAAGTTTGGGTGCCCTCGTACTTGGCTGTGGTTGATGGAAATTAATGTGGGAAACAACATGCAATTACTGCACGTCGCTCTTGCCCTACCTCGAGGTAACCACCTTCACTTTGTTTTCATTTGTGTTGGTTTCTTTAGCTGTTTTTGCCTCCGTTTTGCTTGACCTTGGGAAGAACAATGGTGCTTGTTGGTTTTCTGGCATTCTCCTTACATGTATGTTGGCTCTTACCTCTCCATTCATGAACTGCAACTATTCTCTGAATAAAATCATGATGTTGGCTCTTATATTTGCTTACAGTTTGTGTTTTCTTTCCAAAGTTTATAATGGATGTATGCGGGTATTATGGTTGTGCGAATTACATTTAAAGGAGGTTTCTTCCTGTTGGCATTTAAACGTTTCAAGATGGGAATAATGTTCGACATTCAGTTCTGTTTGAAATATGTGATTGTGATGTGCCCAAAATGAATGTTGCTTATTTTTGTATGACTGTTGGCAAATAATTATGGAAATTACTTTCGGTTTCACTCTTCTTTGGAAATTAAAATTTGAAGGGTTTTCTATGAAATAAAAGAACAATTGGGTTTTTTGCATAATTCCATACCCTTTATCCAATCTTTGGAATACTTGCATCTCTTTCAAATTATATTTCCACCATTTTTGAATATATGTGAGACATGAGTATTTTACTTGAGGCCACCATAGGAGGGATGTGGAAATAAATGGTTTAATGTGTCAGATAGTTGGATTATGTTGATGGATAGTTGGTCTTTATTTTTGGTTTTCATTGATGTCAACCCTTGGAGAGTGATATTGTATATTGATTTCAACCCTTAGTGATTGATGTCAACCCTTGGAGAAGTCTGGTAGTGAATTTCGGTAGCATAAAGGAACGAGTAAGGGAACCATGTCTGTTTGAGGTATAAAGGCATGAATATCAGTGAATTTATATGTAATATTATTCTATATGGATAATATATGTCATACCATTTCCAGTGATATGTGGAACGCCACATAACTCCTCATGGTTAGAGACTTATGGCCACGTGAAGTTGGAGAACCCTCATGAGTTATCTAGAAGATCCTAGAAGGTCAAAGAAGTCAAATTATTCTAGAAGCTCCTAGAAGAAGTTGACTAGTCAAAGTGCTTAGTCATGGGTTAAAGTGGTTGCAATAAGAAAACAATTAAAAATAAATTAGTTGCAACTAGAATTGAAGAGTTTACTATTTGTGGATAAAGTGGTTAAAGTAATTTTGATAAAAATTACATCTTGTGGGTAGTTTTATTTTGGGAGTTACACTCCGTGGGAAATAGGGTTTGTGTCTAGTCCTTAAACTAGTCTAAAACACGTGTTTCAAGTAAAAACATCATAATTTATTCATAATAGATCCAAATTTAGTAATGCCAAATGTATTGGTTAGAGTACAATCTTTAGTTTGTTGTGTACCATTTTTAGATCCATACATAAAATATTCCATGCTGGGAATTCTCTACAAGTTCACTCTCTAGAATAAGTGAAAATTCAACAAGGTTTTTCAGTTTTTCTATAACTCCTTTTCTGGGAGGTTCCAAGCAGTGAAACCTGGAGGTATTGCAGAAAAGACACTGAAGAAAATTTTGTACTATTTTAGATCTTTATTCATTACAAGTACATAGTTATGATTATTGCAAGTTAAGGTTGTTGACTAATCCAAAATTAGTCATGTGAGACTAAAGTGAAGTTTGATGAAAATGCTAGTCTCTTGTTGTTAAAGTTAAGGAAGGTTTGCAGGTATGTGATCATATACACCAAGTCTGTTACATAGTTACAAATCAGATTTGGATGATGAAATTGATGAAGACTTTTGGTTGAGGTATGTTACATATAAAGGTTGTATAATAGTGAGGTCGTGGAACATGGTTTGATGTAATGGTTTATGGTATTTGGTTATGGATAGTGTGATGTATTGCTAGAGAAATTTTGATGTTTATATTGGTATATGTATTTGGCATATGGTTGAGGTACATGCTGGGTACATGGTTGAGACAAGAAGTTGATGAGTTGACACATACATGAGGTGTATAGTTGATGATGTTGGTACATCTTGATGAGTCATAGTTGATGATTAGTTCATGCATGATTGATACATACTTGGTACATGGTTGGAGGCACTTGTTAATAGTATTGTTGACACATGGTTTATGGATGATGTATCATACTTGTCTTGGTATATTATTAGAAGAACATATTGATCTTGGTGATGATTATGAGTTGTTGTGATATTCTTGGTTGATGCACTTATTGGTGATATTGTGCATATGGTTGAGAGTTGTCTTGGTGAGTAGATCCAATTTGGTTGATAATATTGATGATATAGGTTGTTGTGACATGTTGTTTGGACAGGTTGTTGTGACAGGTTATTTGTACAAGTTTGGTGCATGGTTGATGCACTTGTTTATGGTACAGGTTGAGGTACAGGTTGATGCATGGTACATACTGGAACATGTTATTGGTACAGGTTATTGGCATAGGTTGATTACAAGTTTTATGGTACAAGTTGTTACATGTTGTTTGGTGCAGGTTGATTGGTACAGGTTTAAAACAATATATCTCACAGTGACAGTGTGATAGTGGTTCCATAATTCTACTTATATTTCATGGAGGTTGGACGGGGCAAGGATAAGTGGTTGTATCCAACTTTTGATTAGCCGAAGAACATAGGGGGTTGTAGCCTCCTTCTGGTTGTAGCCAGAGAATTGGGGAGTTGGATATTCCCTCAGGTTTTAGCCTTAGAAACTAGGGGGTTGGAGCCTCCTTCTAGTTGTAGCTGGAGAATTGGAAGTTGGTGCTTCCTTGAATGTAATTCTTGACATATAAGAAAAACATTCTGTGGTTTTCTTCCACATTTGGTTTCCATGTAAATATTGGTGTACTATGCATTGTGTTGATGTGTTTGTTATTGTTTATTATGCACTATTGAATGATAATGCTTATGATACATTAAGGTATTGATGATGAATAGATGAACATGGTTGAATAAATAAAAGAATATACTTTTTTTTTTAAAGGATTAATAATTGGTATAATTTCTCATTATTGATTCACCCCCCTTTCAGTAATCCAACAAAATGGTTTTGAAAACCCCTTATTAATATTTGTCCCTTACCTTTTCCTATACCTCGTTTTTTTATCTCATATATGGCTATTAGTAGATTCAAAATATGGTCTTGGTGTATGTTATAGTATTGACCTGACAGTGGGAAAGATTGGTTATATGCATGAAGTCTTGGCTTGTTTGTTATTTATCTATGGGGGTTTGGTTGATTTTGAAGTTATATGATGTTAAAATCAAACGATGAGCACTAGTTTCACATGGGGTTTCAAACCCAGTATGTTTATGCAACAAGTATTGGGGTTGTGATATAAGTATTATATATTGAAGGGTTGATGGCTTTATGTTTGTGTTCTCAGCCTCCCATGCTGGCTTGATGTAGTCTTGTTTTAATTGTTTTGAATGATTCTGTTAATAGTCTTTTATAAAACGATCTGCTAATAAGAAAGAAGAAAAGGGAAATAAAAATGGTAAAGTTTGGCAGTCCTGAGATTTTCATTGGGTTTTATATTGAACACTATAAAATTGTTGTGTCTTGGATTTGAATTATTAACTGAAAAACGTTTTGGCAAATGATGGAAATGTCGATTTTCAATCAATATTATTGCATATGATAGAACAATAATCATCTCATTCTCATTCATTACCTCACTTTCTGCTCATTATACGCCCACTGCCTTCCCAAATACATTTAAAACATTCTAGGTTCTATTACTATGAATTTCATTTAAAAAAAATGAATGAAAAAAGATAAAGGATTAATAGAAAAGGAAAGGGACTAGACGATGACTGATGTTGGAAGTTTGGATATGGATACATTTTATTTTTTTGTAAAGAATTTACCTCTGCACATGTTTGAACAATATTCTTTGGTCACTTCCCATCCATGCTACCATTTTTCACTCATTACAAAGCCCCCCATCTTCTCAATAGCCCTGTCACTCCCTGTTCAATTGTCAATTGATTGTTGAGTTTAAAAGTATGGATGAATGGATTGCATGTGCTTCTGTTGTGAACGATAGAGCCAACATTTTCATTTTATTTAGGTAGAGTATTGATGCATGGATTGTTAAATTTTTTTCATAACATGACTGGAATGTTGCTTCAGGATGAGTTTCTTTAACAGAGGTAGCAATGGAAGAGGTTCTAATAGAGGTGATAATAGAGGCAGAGGAAATAATTGACAAAGAGGCCATTATTTTCGATACATTTTGACGCTGATCCACAAGAACTAAATCATCTTTTCCAACCTGTGTTTTTTTAATCTAGTTGGACAAGGAATTTTGCAATCCATACCTGAGATGCCTCCTTTCCAACCATGTCAAAATTTCTCTAGTATTCATGTTCCCCCCCATGTGTCTATGCATCTAGAACCACCTGCCAATGATGGTTGGTAAGAAATTATTCATCATCCTATAGCTCATCACCATGGTTGGCTTACTGTTTCCATTACCCCCCCCTCCATCACCAATAAATCAAAATTCCCAAGATGATCTTGTTGTGTCACCAATACAATCCTCTCATGCAAGAAAAAGGATAAAAAATGATGTTCCTAAGCCAGAGATAGATAAGGGAAAATGAGTGGCCACTCCCTCCAAAGTCATCCAAATATTCCTCTGAATATGTGTCCTCTCATCTCCATCTCAAAGATGATTGTTCCCATGTCATCAGTGCAATCCACCCACAAGGTTCTCATCAGTTGAAGGATGTTGCACATGATAAATCAGAAAATGGATCAAGAGAAAGAAACAGTGGAAAGAGGCAAAATGCATCTCACAAAAAATATGGTTTTTAATCTTATTAATGCTATTTTCTTTTGGGGAAGGTCGTTTTATTTGATATAAAAGTATTCTGGACAAAAAATACATATTTAAACAAAGTTTTGGACAACATGGATATAATTCTATTTTTGGATATAGCCATGTTCTATTTTGCTGATATGAAAATATTTGATTATTAATAGGAGGATGGGAGTTACAAGGCATATGTTGGAATCAAATGTTTGGGGTATTATACTTTATGTTTTGATGATTATTTAAAATTGCAAATTGGAGTGACAAGGGGTCCCACCTATTTAGTTATTATTTAAATAGACCCTTAATTATAATTATTAATTATTTTTCTCAACTAATTAGTTAGGCTAATTAAGACTAACAAAAGAAAGGTAGTTGAATTACCATAACTTATTGGAAAAGAATAAAAGCTCAATGAAATGGAGAGACAAAAGGGAAAGAGAGAATATAAGGATAACTTCTACTATAAGGTTTTCTTTGTACTTGTGAGATACATCCATTCTTCATTCATTTTGAGTTAACTAGGAGACTTAACCATCTTGATGAAAACATGCTCTATTGAAGACAACATGATTCAAAAATGAATCATATTTTCCAGCAGCTTGTCTTTAAAGGTGTATGATTTATCTTCGGTAGTCCATGTGTTCTTGATTTTTTATGGATTAAATTTCATGACTGATAAAGAATATTTTGCAGAGTCAAGTGACAACATTTTGTGGCAATCTGATCCAGATCTTTAGCTTTAGTTTTCTTTTTTTGTTAGAGTCTTTTTGTATGGTTCCCATTGGAGGCTTCTAAATCTAACTTTGGTCCCTACCCTCACAGGGGTTTGTAAAGAGAATTCAACTTTGTATCTCATAATTAAATCAATATAAAAATTATATTTTTGATTTCTGTCTCACATGTGTATTATGATGATTTGGTTCATATTTTTCTTTCATCCTTGTCTCTTATCCATGTATACACTTATGCAATTTCTTTTGCACATTTACATATAATATATTTAAAATCAACCTTGGTCCCTCGTACTTAATACTTGTGTATTAAGTGATTTCTTTTTTTAATTTTGAGGCTATAAACCTCGGGTAACATTACCAACTATCTTGCCTTATCCCAACAAGATATGAAAATGCTTGAGTAAGGTTCCTCATACCTTTTCCTCAATATTTATTTGGCGACCACACTTGAGAGATATTTCCATATCTCTCTAGTTGTTTGTATCACGATTGTATTTTATTTTTTTGTTTTGTCTGATTATTCTTTGACTGATTTATCCATGAAAATAGCTGTTACATGACAACCGAATATTGGAAATGGTCTTGATGACCAAAAAAACATTGCATTGACTTTATTCAACACTATTTTAGAAACTACTAGTACTCGTGCTGAAATTGAACGCTCTTGGGAAGTAATTGAAAGAGACACAAATATTCGTGAACGTTGGGAAGCCAGGAAAAGGAAACCCAGAAATCAACAATAAAATCCCTTTTCCTACCTCTTTGGTATTTCTTTTTATGTCCTCTAATCCTTGCATGTCTCGAAGGAGAAGAGGGTTGTCCCTTGAAGCTACCCCTATTTTTGAAATAGAAAGGATGAAAATTGTCTTAACAACACAACAAAGTGCTCTTAGGTGAACCTTATCTGATTATTCCAGTTCACCTTTATCACCCATACCTATCACTTTGAACATGACATCTGCGAGTAGTGGTAGTGGCATCGAAGGTCCCTCCTCCTCACAACCTTCTGCTTCATCCGTAATTGGTAGTGTCTACAATCATCAAGTCCCTATTCAATCCACTACCAATATTTCTAAAGTCATACATAAATATGGTCTTTTCCAATTTGAGGAAGATGCTACGACCACCCCATGGCATGTATCTTCTCCCTTGAATCTCACACCAACCACTCACCCATTACCAAAATTCAAGGATCATTTACCTAGGTTCTCAGGAAATGGTATCATTACTACAAATGAACACCTGGTGGATTTTTCTAATTCTTGTCATAACATAGGGGCTAACGATAATGACACTTGCATGCATTTATTTGTCAATTCTCTCAAAGTGAAAGCTGCAACAATTTTTTTTGACCTCCCTCCCAAAATCCTTTCCACTTGGGAAGAATTGGTTTATTGGTTCAAGTACACTTATGGACAACCCAAGAGTCCAACTGAGTAGTTAAGGGAATACAATAGTATTTCCTATAAGGATGGTGAAACCATTAAATCTTTTAACCTTTGCTTCACCAAATTCTATAATCAAATACCTAAACTAATCTGCCCTCAAAATCAGGCTGCTTTCATGCATTATTATAATGCATTACCTTCCCCTTATTGTCATAGACTTGAAGAGAAGTATATTCAAAATCTCAGTTCTCCCCTTCATAATTGCCTAGAATATGAAGAGAAACTTGAAAGAATGGGTCTCCCTAATGGAGACTTGGTCAAGCAAACAAACATGTCTTCCCTCCTACAACTCATGCAAGATTTGAAGAATAAGATGATAGCCTACGAATGAAAAGGAAATTCCTCTTCCCCTGCCCTAGGACATATTATTTTTCCTTAGCACCTTTTAGGAATACTGATGAAAATACTTTTCAGCCAAAGGCCATAATGGGTCGCAGTTGGTGTAACTTCTGTGAATAAAGTCATGAAGAAAGTACTTGAAAAGTTAAGAAAAGTTCTAGAGATAAGATCTTTAGCAAAAGGCCTGATACCACAATTGGTGTTTTAGATTGGGTTGAACTGGGAGATGTTATGGTAATTAATACCGGGAATAAATATTACATTGCCAAGGGAAAATATGACCTTCCCCGCACTTCTTCTACCCCAATATCATCTTCTCAAAGTATTGATACACAAGCTATCATAATTTCAGATAATCAAGGAGTTTCTTCTCCTCTTCCCTTGTGTAAGTACAATATCCTTAATAAATTGGTTAATATCAAAGTTTATGCTACTCTTCTAGAGATGGTTTCCATTCCATAACAACATAAACATCTTAAAAAAATTATGAAAGGAAAGGTTTCTACCATAGCCAATCTATTTGAAGAGTCAAAGGAAGAGGAATCAACTGTAAATAAGATAGGTGTAAATAATTTTAGGAACCATGTAAAAAACCCCCCTTTCTATATCTCAATAAAAATCATGGATATAATATCTCATTGTTTCCTAATTGATGGCGGGTCTGGTCCAAGTGTAATGTCTAAAATTATCATGGAAGAGCTTGGCTTATCTTGCACCAATGGAAATTATAGAAGCATGCTCTCTTATAATAGTTTGAAACAATCAACTATAGGTGAAATCAAGGATGTAACCTTATTTTGTGTGCGCATATCGAGATAATAACAACCCTCAACATCCAAGTAATTGATATGCCGGTGAGTAACTATCCAATTATTTTAGGAAGATGTTGGCAAGCCCTAACTGGTGGATACCTTTCACTTGATGGAACACATTTGTCTGTCCCTCGGAACAGAAAGAACATTATAGTCCTTAGGGAAGGAAGATTTTTGCCGTATATAGAGAGCATTCCCCAACCTAATGTAAACTATCTCGAAGACGATTTGGTAGTGTACTCTATCTTTGTTGATGAAGGTGACACTATACTTGAACCAGTTGATTTTGATGATGACATGTGACACATGCATTTCGATGGCTCATGTTCAAATGAAGGTAATGGAGCCAAAATCATTCTATATTCTCCTATAGGTAAAATTCATAGTTTCTCTTATAGGATGGAATTTGCTTGCACAAACAATGTTACCGAGTTTGAGGCCTTATTGTTAGGCATTGAAAATGTATATAACCTTGGTTGTGGCCACCTTATAGTTTTTGGTGATTCTGAACTTGTTGTGAATCTTGTACATAATATATATTCACCAAACAATAAGTTACTTAAATGTTATACTCAAGCTATTTGGATGTTGATTTCAAATATGTTATCATATAACATCACTCATGTTAAGAGGGAACATAATTCAATGGCTGATAGGTTAGTTGTTTTTGCAGCATCCCCCACCCAATTTTTTTTACCTCAAAGACCTGATTGCATGTTCCAATCTCTATATCATCCTCACAACCCTGATAATGTAGAATCATGGTAGGTTTTCCTAAGTGACGAAGGCATTTGCACTTTCATACAAAATGATCCATTTAAGCCCCAAAAAATCATCTCTGTTGAAGATGAAAATTTTCCTAAAGGCTTGACTCCTCTCGAAAGTTCATTTTCATCAAGTGATGTAGGCAACAAAGAAACACATAAGGAAGATGAGTCGAAAAGGAAAGTTAGTGATACAATTTCCTTGAATATTGAGACATATGAATCTCCAAAGATCATTAAATTAGGTGCCCAATGTTCTGATAAAGAGAAAGTGAAATTCACAGAGTTACTCCATGAATTTCAAGATGTTTTTGCCTGGTCATACGAGGATCTTTGTGGTTTTGATCCTTCTCTCATACATCATGCAATTCTTATCAAGGAAGGGATAAAACCAGTTAGGAAAAAAAAAGACCTATTAACCCTGTGCTCGAAGCCACTATTAGAAGAGAATTGGAAAAATGGTTGAAAGATAATATAATATTTCCAGTTAAGTATTCTGACTGGGTTTAAAACCTAATTCCTTTTCGGAAAAATACTGGCCAAATTATATTATGTGTCAATTTCCTTGCATTGAATAGATCAAGTTTCAAAGACCATTTTCCTCTTCCTAATATGGAAATGATATTACAATAGGTTGTAGGGCCTAAAATGATGTCCTTAATTGATGGTTTTTCTAGGTATAATCAAATGAAGCTAAAAAGGATTGATAGGTATAAAACCACATTTACCACATGCTGGGGCACATTCGCTTATGAACATATGCCTTTTTTCTTATCTTGTAGGTTCCACCTTTCAAAGAGCTACGAAGATATCTTTTGACGATCTAATCGGTAAGATTTTCCAAGTTTATCTTGATGATTTGACTGTTTATTCTAAAAACTGGTTGGATCATTTTGGTCATCTTAGAAAAGTTCTCATGCACTGCAAAAAATTTGGCATTTCTTTAAATCCTTCCAAATCTATTTTCAGTGTCACGAAGGGAAATATCCTCGGTCATATTATTTCTGATTCAGGGATAAACATAGATCCTGAGAGGATTACTGCCATTCTAAACCTCCCTACCCCCATCTCCAAGAAAGAAGTTCAATATTTCATAGGCATTATTAATTTCATCCGTAGATTTGTTCCTGATTTTGCTGTCATGGTTAAACCAATCCATAATATTCTGAAGCAGGATAGTTCTTTTTCTTGAATAGGTGATGTCGAGAATGATTTACTTAGGATTAAGAAAGAAATTATCTCTACACCGGTTCTGGAAAAATCCGATTTTGAGAAATATTTTATCATATATACCAATGCCACCGAGGAAGCAATTTATGCTATCCTCTTACAAAGTGATGACCAAAAAAATGAAAAATCTATAGCTTATATGAGTCAAAGTTTATCAGATGATGAGGTCAAATATTATTATATTGAGAAACATGCTTTTTCTCTTGTCAAGGTTATAGAAAAATTTCACCATATTATTTTGGGAAACATACACAGGTAAAAGTCCCTTTACCTACTGTCAAGTTTCTACTTTCACAAACTTATCTTTCAGGAAAACTTGCACATTGGATTGCCAAAATTTAGGAGAATGATTGGATGATCATGACTTCGAATAAAATCAAGGGATGAGACCTATCCCTTCGCTTAGCTCAGCACCCTGAACCAAGTGAAGAACTTGACGAACAAGATAATCCCTTTTCAATGCTATTTTATATTGAAAATAAAAAACTCTCTCTATCTGAGCATCCTTGATATAAAAATTTGGTGTATTATCTGCAGTATCCAAGGTGTCTATATGGATTGGATCCTCACCAGAGGAGGAGAATCCTCCTTGAAGCTTCCAAGTATATCATTTTAGGAGACTTTTTGTTTAGGAGGTCTACTGATGGTTTGTTACTTCGATTTGTAAATGATGAAGAAGCACAAAAGTTATTACTCGAAATCCATGGATCATCAACTTCTGTCATTCACATCGGTGGCCATTTTTATTCTAAGTCTACTACTTTTAATATTATAAGAAATGGTTACTATTGGCCTTCAATATTTCACGACTCATATAAATTTGTAAGATCTTGTGATAAGTGCCAAAAATTCGTTGGAAAAGAACACTTTATGCCATACCTTTACAACCTGTCCTCTGGGATTTCCCTTTTTCTAAGTGGGGTCTAGAATTTATTGGTCCTATCAACCCTCCATATTCTATAGGGAATATCTTTATTTTGAAAACCATTGATTACTTTACTAAGTGGACCAAGGTTGTTTCTCTTAGACACACACAAGATGAGCAGGTAGTTTCTTTCCTAGAATCTATTATCTTTTCCATATTTGGCATCACGTTAGAGATTATTATGGACAATGGAACAACCTTCATTTCCGCAAAATTGACCCAATTTATGGCTAAGTTAGGTGTCAAACATTTCACTTCATCTTATTATTACCTTCAGGGAAATGGGAAAGCAGAGTCCACTAACAAGAATCTGGTTAGGATCATAAAGAGAATCATAGAAGATAAACCTCGCCAGTGGCACACATTTCTCACTTATGCCTTCTAGGGAGATCGTACAACCACCAAAGAAAGTATAGGATTTAATCCCTTTCAACTTGTATATGTCCAAGAGGCTATTCTGCCTACTGAATTAGAACTTTCCTCCTTGTAGATGATGTTACAGACTGAAGAATTTAATTCTTCTAATGTTCCCCAAAGGATAAATGCATTGTTAGCCCTGGAAGAACAAAGAAACTTTGCCTTGGGGAAACTAAAAAGAAGGAAGCAAATCATGGTGAAAAGGTATTTTAACAAGCAATAAAATTCTGTTGAATTCAAGCTTGACGACAAAGTCCTACTATGGGACTCAACCCATGTTGAAAGAGGGACACATTCTAAATTCAAAAAATGATGGCTAGGTCCTTTCAAAATCGCTTTTATCCTTGGCACAAACTCATACCTTCTGAAGGATTTGGAAGAGCGGTTGTTTTCTTACATTACTAATGGTTACCACATGAAACATTATGTGGAACCAGCTTGATCATTAACGCTTTGTGTAAACATGACTGTTGTATATAGTATTTTGTCTTACTTTTTTTTTTTACTTTGGTTTGTTTAGTTTTTAATTTCTGTTGTTTGTTTCACATAATCATCGGAAATAAAGTCTGGATCAGTTTTTCCATAACAATGTCATTCTGTAAGTATTGTTGATCGATGAAAATAAAATACACATAGCTTTCATGATGTCCTCATTTTGAGACACCACTGAAATAACTTTTTTCTTTCAATATTGTTGTAGTATAGTTGGTTTTGTATTCTTCATTGTTTCTACTATCCCTTTCTTCCCTCCATCCTGAGATTCAAGAACATATCAGAATCATTCTCCTTGAAATTATTAAAATCATGATCAGTTCTGAATCTTTGTGCATACAAGACCAAATCCCCTCATACATCTCACATTGCATAAGTTATTTCCCGAAGTCCCGTCTCATTATTTCCCTTAAACCATATTTTTTCCCCTTGTTGCACAACTATTCTTTTCAACAATTTTGATCACCTACTTCTATTGGTATGCGAAACCAAAAATTCTCATTTCTAAATCTATTGATAACATATTTCCCTATGGAGTCGCCAATTTCTTGATGCCCAAAAGCACAACATGGTATCCCTGCATGAAAATGGGTTGCAATGCCTTATTACTTATATATATATTTAATAATATACCAAATAGGTGGGACCCCCTTATGTGAATAATGATGAAAGATGATTCTTTGATTTGCGCTCATGACTACCTTGCAAAAATGATTCTACAATTTGAGAATAAACCCAGAAACACGAGCCACTTTCCGTGTGAAATGGATGAAGGATGAATGTGTTGGAAATTTAATTTAAAGAAAAGAAAGGGGAAAAATGTTTGTTTTAATAAGCATCTTGGTTTATTCTTGCTACACATATATTTTGACATGTTGTTCAAACCTCAAAATTGAGCCACATGTAGTTATGGTGTATTGCACTTATGATATACTTTTTATTATTGTGGACAATTGATAAGTTTTATGAAATGTAAATACTTCACTAGCAAGAAATGTGGGACATGACATGTTTTGGTGCTAAGTGTTGAATATACATATAAGACTTATGAGATTAATGTGGGGAGGCCAATTCGATTTTGGTTTGAAATTTTATGTGGAAAACATAGTGGACTATGTGTTGGAAGTTTGGGTGAGCTCATACTTGGTTGTGGTTGATGGAAATTAATGTGAGAAACGACGTGCAATTACTGGACATCGATATAACCCTACCTCGAGGTTGCCACCTTAACTTTGTTTTCATTTGTGTTGGTTTATTTTGATGGTGTTGCCTCCATTTTTCTCGAACTTGGGAAAAATAATGGTGCTTGTTGGTTTTCTGGCATTCTCCTTACAGGTATGTTGGCTCTTACCTCTCCATTCATGAACTGTAGCTTTGCTTTGAATAAAATCATGATGTTGGCTCTTAGATTTTCTTATAGATAGTGTTTGATTTATGAAGTTTATAATGGATGTATGTGGGTATTATGGATGTGCAAATTACATTTAAAGGAGGTTTCTTCTTGTTGGAATTAAAACGTTTCAAGCTGGGAATAATGTTCGACATTCCATTCTGTTTGAAATATGTGATTGTGTTGCACTCAGAATGAATGTTGCTTATTTTTATATGACCGTTGGCAAATAATTATGGCAAGTACTTTCAGTTTCTCTCTTCTCTGGTAATTAAAATTCGAAGGGTTTTCTCTGAAATAAAATAATAGTTGTGTTGTTTGCATAATTCTATACCCTTTATCCAGTCTTTGGAAGACTTGCAACTCTTTTGAATTATCTTTCCACCATTTGTGAATATATGTGAGACATGAGTATTTTCCTTACAACCACCATAGGAGGTTTGTGGAAGTCTGTTGTGAAAATAAATGGTTAAATGGTTTTGCAAACCCCTTATTAATGTTTCTCTCTTACGTTTTCCCATACCTCAGTTTTTTATCTGATATATGGAAATTAGTAGATTCAAACTTTGGTCTTGGTGTATGTTATAGTATTGACCCGACAGTGGGAAATATTGGTTATATGCATGAAGTATTGGCTCAATCTATGGGGTTTTGGTTGATTTTGAAGTTGTATGATGTTAAAATAAAACGATGAGCACCAATTTCACATGAAGTTTCTAACCCAGTCTGTTTATGCAACAAGTATTGGGGTTGTGATATAAGTATTGTATAGTGAAGGATGAATGGCTTTATGTTTGTGTTCTCAACCTCCCATGCTGGCTTGATGTAGTCTGATTTTAATTGTTTCAAATGATTATGTTAACAATATCTTATAAAACACTATGCTAATAGTAAAGGAAAAAAGGGAAATGTAAATGGTAAAGTTTGACAGTCCTAAGATTTTCATTGGGTTTTATATTGAACATTATAAAACTACCGTGTCTTGGATTTGAATTATTAACAAAAAAAAGTTTTGGAAAATGATGGCGATGTCGATTTTCAATAAATATTATTTCATATGATAGAAAAATAATAATCTCATTCCCGTTCATTATCTCACTTTCCTCTCATTATATGCCCACTGCCTTCCCAGATACATTTAAAACATCCCTGTTCTATTACTACGAATTTCATCTAAAAAAAATAAATGAAAAAGAGAAAGGATTAACAGAAAAGGAAAGAGACTAGATGATGACTGATGTTGGAAGTTTGGATATGTATAAATTTTCTATTTTTGTAAATAAGTTACCTTTGCACACACTTGGACAATATTCATTGGTCACTTTCTAGCCATGCTACCATTTTCCGTTCATTACAAAGCCCCCCATCTTCCCGATAGCCCTGCCACTCCCTGTTCAAATGGAAACTGATTGTTGAGTTTAAAAATATTGATGGATGGATTGCATGTGCTTCTGTTGTGAATGATAGAGCCAACCTTTTGATTTAATTTAGGTAGAGTATTGATGCATGGATTGTTAAGATTTTTTCATAACATGTTTGGAATATTTCTTCAGGATGAGTTTCTTTAGCAAAGGAATCAATGGAAGAGGTGCTAATAGAGGTGCTAATAGAGACAAAGGAAATAATTGTCAAAGAGGCCATAGAAGGCCACAATTTTGGATACATTTTGACGCTGATCCACAAGAATTAAATCAACTTTTCCAAGATGGGTTTTTTAATTTAGTTGGCCAAGGAATTCTACAACCCATACCTAAGAGGCGTCCTTTCTAGCCACGTCAAAATTTCTCTGGTACTCATGTTCCCCCCCATGTTTCTATGCAATCAGAACCACCTGCCAATGATGGTTGGAAATAAATTTTTCATCAGCCAGTAGCTCATGACCATGGTTGGCCTATTGTATCGCTGCCATTACCCCCTCCTCCATCACCAATAAATACAAATTCCCAAGCTGATTGTATTGTCTCGTCAGTATAGTCCTTTCATGCAAGAAAAAGGCTAAAAATTGATGTTCCCAAGCCATATCTAGATAAGGGAAAATGAGTGGACTCTCCTTCCAAGTCATCTAAACATTCCTTTGAATCTTTGTTCTCTCATCTCCATCTCAAACATGATTGTTCCCATGTCATCAATGAAATACTCCCACAAGGTTCTCATCAGTTGAAGGTTGTTGCACATGATAAATAAGAAAATGGATCAAGAGAAAGCAACAGTGGAAACAAGAAAACTGCCTCTCACAAAAAATATGGTTTTTAATTTTATTAATGCTATTTTCTTTTGGGTACAGTCCTTTTATTTGATATAACAATATTTTGGACAACAAATACATATTTAAACAGAGTTTTGGACAACATGGATATAATGCTATTTTTGGATATAGTCATGTTCTATTTTGTTGATATGAAAATATTTGATTATTAATATGAGGATGTGAGTTACAAGGAAAATGTTGGAATCAAATCTTTGAGGTATTATACTTTATGTTTTGATGATTATTTAAAATTGAAAATTGGAGTGAAAAGGGGTCCCACCTATTTAGTTATTATTTAAATAGACCCTTAATTATATATTATTAATTATTTGTATCAACTAATTATAGAGGCTAATTAATCCTAACAAAAGAAAGGTAGTTGAACTACCATAACTTATTGGCAAAGAATAAAATCTCGATGAAATGAAGAGACAAAAGGGCAAGAGAGAATAGAAGGAGAACTTCTGCTATAAGTTTTTCTCTGTACTTGTGAGATACTTCCACTCTTCATTCATTTTGAGTTAACTAGAACACTTAACCATCTTGATGACAACAGGGTCTTATTGAAGGAAACATGATTCAAAACCGAATCATATTTTCCAGCAGCTTGTCTTTAAAGGTGTATGATTTATCTTTGACAGTCCATGTGTTCTTATTTTTTAATGGATTAAATTTCATGACTGATAAAGAATATTTTGCAGAGTCAAGTGACATCATTTTGTGGCAAGATGATCCAGATATTTAGATTCAGTTTTATTTTATTGTCAGATTCTTTTTGCATGGTTCTCATCGGAGGCTTCTAAATCTAACTTTGGTCCCTACCCTCGCAGGGGTTTGTAAACATAATTCAGTTTTGTATTTCAGAATGAAATCAATATACAAATTAGATTTCTGATTTCAGTGTCACATGTGTATTATGATGATTCGGTTCAAATTTTGCTTTCATCCTTGTCTCTTATCCATGTATACACTTATGCAATTTTTTTCTTATTTTATTTCTTTTGCACAGCTACATATAATATATTTAAAACCAACCTTGGTCCCTCGTACTTAATACCTGTGGATTAAGTGATTGTTTTTTATTTTATTTTAAGGCTATAAACCCCAGGTAACATTCCCAACTATATTTCCTTAGCCTAGAAATATCTAAAAATTCTTGAGTAAGGTTCCTCATACTTTTTCCTCAACAATCACGTTGAAGACCCAACTTGAAGAAACAAATAAAACAAAAGAAGTCATGAAGATTCATATAATGAAGAATGAAGAAGAGGTTGAGAAGCTTGAAGAAGAAGTTGTCACACCGAGAGTTAAAATCTTCAAGCTCAACAAGATCATTGAATATAGAGAAACATACACATCATCATTTGAAGAGAAGCACTCTAGGTTTCCAGAAAGGAAGAATGAAGAAAATGGTAAAAGTTATGCAGAAGTAATCAAAGGAAGGAATCATGGTCAACAAGAATCAAAGAAGAATTAATATAATAGAGAGACATCTTAAAAAGGACCTTCCACATTCAAGCAACAAAGAAGATTCAATCATGATGAAGGAATCAATAGAAGAGAAGATTGTGATCAACCAAGGCATGACTTAATAAGGACTACATCACAAAGAAGATCATTTAGTTCCATGTATCAAAGTTTCTTTTATGGTTATTATTTTAATTGTACTAACTTTGGACATAAAGTTGTAGATTGCAGAGCATATGGAAGAAATGTTCAAGTAAGAGATGCTTATGTGGCTCAACACAATATTGAATGTTACAAATGCCACAATTATGGTCACATAGCTCATAATTGTAGAAGCGTGATAGAGCCCTCCATGAAGGACAATGATGATATCAGATATAATAAGTTTTGGAGAATAAAATAGATAAAACAAGAGCATATTAATGAAGAACATGTCTTAGAAATCATAGGATTTGCAGTAGTATGAGAAATACAAGAAAACAAAGTAAAAAAAGAAGAGGTATCAAAGATCGCATTGTCAAAATCCACATAGCAGGTAAATGAAGAACAAGTTCCAGAGATCACACTCTTAGGATATGTTGTAGTTCAAGGTCATGATGAATATATAGGCATGAAGGAAGATGTCAAAATCCAGGAAGAGGATGAAAATGAAAATGTCAGAGTTTAGAAATATGATGAATCTATAAACGAAGAAGAATATTACTTCGCACTAAGGTGGATTCCTCCATTGTTCTAAGGCATCCGACTTGGAGACTCCCAGTAATATTAATATTAAATAGGGGGATTCTAAGCAACAACTGAGACAAATCACAAAAATATATTTCGAGTAGTCAGAAGTGTTTTCATATTTTGGGAAAGTAATTCAGAGTAGTTTGACGACATAAGTGCATAATATCTTGTGACAAATTGATTGTTTGAAGTGCAACTTTCAGAACACATTCCATGCATGCATCAATTGGTAGTTACATAGGAATAGGTTCATGATTATATGTATTCAGGAAGGGATATATTCAGTATAGGTTGTTCGAGACATGTAGAGTCTAATTTGTAGATAGAGAATACTAGTGGACACATTTGATTCAGTTTGAAGAGTAGGAATATGTGATGATCAGTTGCAATTGTGAAGTCTTCATGATAGTACAATGAAACATGGGTCAACATTGTGGACAATTGAGTAATATAGTTATGGAAAGTTTGTGACATATGGAAAAAGATAGATTTGTGAGATTCTTAGCAGGTACATAGAACATGGGTTAGAGAAGATGAATAACAATGAATTGACAATTGGAATCATCAGCGAAAGTTATATCATAAGAAGGAAATAATTGAATAGTATGGTCAAGTGAACATGACAAGTAAATGAAGAAATAAATTATTGAATTCTTTTTATATATGTTAGTGAATTACAAGAGGAAGCACCAATGTACAATACATATCATTGGAAGGGAGGAAATGAAACATATATAGGTATCCATAAATTGATATACATCTTGTAGAGAAGCCAAGGGAAGAAAAATCATCAGAGAAAGAGATCCATGAAGGAATATAAGTATCATGTAGACATGGGGATACATATCGATAGGGAGAGTTACTTTTTCTCAAAAGGGGAGAGAAAGAACAAAGGGATGGAAACATAGAGAAAGAACAAATGCATGAAGATATGGGGATAATCCCCAAGGGGAGACACCCTTTTCCATTGATGTCAAAGGGGGAGAGATAAGAGAAATGACATGAATACATGGGGAGTGATGGTCACAAGGAGAGAATGAGCATGAGTGTTGCCATAAATGCATGCCATTAGTGTTGAAATCAATACCAAAGGGGGATATTGTTGGACAATTGGTTGTCATTGATGTAAACCCTTGGAGAAGTCTAGAATCCTTAGAGATTTGGTTGAGATTGATGGTGAGTTAGTTTTCGTTGATGTCAACAAGAGTGGTTGATGTGAGCAAATGTGATGGATGCATTTGAAGAAGTCTACAAGGAGCCCCAGAGGTGTCGTTATGGAACCATAAGTTGGTTGAGGAATATGGACATGAAAGATAGAAAAAATGTAGGTAAGACACTCATACATGGATAATACTCATCATGTCGTTTTTGGTGATAGGTGGTACGCCACATGGTTCCTCACGGTTGAGTGTAATATGTAATATGTAATTACATATTACATACTATGTAATATGTAATTACATATTACATACTATGTAATATTTAATTACATATTACAATGGCCTTTTGAAGTTGGAAGCCCCAAAGAATGGTCAAGAATTTACCCCTAATTGGTTACATGTTAGTTAATGAAAGGGTAAAGTGGTTGTAACAAGAAAGTCAGGAAGCCCTAAATTTAACAAAAGAGGTTGCCTAGTAAAAGTATAAATACACATCATGCGAAATTCATTTGACACACACACACACATTCACTGAATATCTATCTTGTGAAAATATTTTGGTCTATTGGTGAATCCGAGGTTGAGTATGAGGCAACAGAGAAAGTGCGGAAAAAGAGAAAAAATTTCGGAGCTATAGATAGCTATGATTTTTATGTAACCCTAATTAGGCAGGCCCTCGTGGGTCAACTTGAGGGTGTCCCACAAGGACCCCATGAGTTTTCCAGGGCTCATCACATGAGGCCCCGCATGACATAAAGTATTTGTCCCGCGAGGAAAAGACAAAAGTGAGGGAATCATGCTAGTGTGAGGTTGTTGATGCCCAAGTTTGTCTACTTATCAATTAATTGACACAACAAGGTATCTATAGGTTACATGTATGCTTATGTGCTTGATTTGAGAGGTACATGTTATGGATATGGTGCATGCTTGATGTATGGTTGGTATATTGTTGAGACATTGGCACATGATTGAGGCACATATTAGGTGCATGGTATTGGCACTTATATGACGTACATTTCTGGATGATATTGATGCATGGTTGAAGTAAATATTGTTTTGTTATGGTACATGCTTTAGGTTTGTTCTTGGTATGTGTTATGCTGATGATATCAGATGATAAACACACATCTTGGAAGTATGGTACATGCTAGTTGATGTATATCTGTTGAGGTACATTGCTGGTGCATATTTTGGATATATTGACACATGGTTTATGGTAGTTGGTTGAGGCATATCATGAGTGATATGGAACATGTTTGAGATACATGGTCTATGGATGATTGACATGTTTTTTAAGGTATATGGTAGCACATGTATGTGACACATCTCTTGGTGATGTTGGTACTTGGTTGAGGTACATGTGTTGATGTACATGGTTGATGTGCATGGTTGGCACATGGTATGGTAAAGGTGTTGATGTATATGGTTGATGTACATGGTTGATACATGGTATGGTATATGTTTAGAACATTGTATGGTACATGTTTAGTACATGGTTGAGACAGATATCTTGTGATGGTATGTTGGTGATGTTGGTACATGATTGGTAGAGGCATGTGTTGGTGATGTTGAGAATCTAGTTGAGAAGTGCTCTTGGTGATTGAGGATATGGAATCACTGATGTTGAGTATCAACGATAGTGGCAGGTTGATGTGACAGGTTGAGAGTGACAAGTTGACTGGACCAGTTGACAGTGACAGTGTTGGTGACAGGTTTATTATAGGTTGATTGATATATCGATGGCAGTGATTGTGGTAGTGACATTTTGGTATACACTTATATTTTAGGGAAACAAGACGAGGCAAGGGAAGGGGGTTATATCCTCCTTATGGTTGGTGCCTAAGAACAAAGGGAGTTGGATATTCCTTCAGGTTGGAGCATGAGAATCAGGGGGTTGTAGCCTCCTTTTGGTTAAATCTAGAGAATTCAGGGAGTTGTAGCTTCCTTAAGTTGGAGCCTGTAAATAAGGTGTTGGAGCCTCCTTCTAGTTGCAACTGGAGAATTGGGAAGTTGGTGCTTCCAATGAATGTATTCTTGACAATATATAAGAAATAATTCTGTGGTTTTCTCCCATTTGGGTTTCCACGTAAATTTTGGTGTACTATGTATTTGATGTGATGCTACTTATGATTATATGCTCATGATATATTCAATGCAATGATACATGATACATTGATGATATACTACTAATAAAGTTGAAGTTTATATATTGTAGTTAAAAGTGGTAAACGTTCTCATACAGATTCACCCCCCCCTCTTAGTATTCCAACATTACCAAGCTTAGTCTTTGTTATTTCTTGTGCTTGTAAATACATGAGAATAGGTTACCGAGTATACTTTTATCTCTTTTTCAGACTCGTAAAAGCTATACGAAAAAGGAACTCTTTGGAGTCTCCTTTAAGATATTTTCAGACTCTCTAAACATGAAAAGATTTCTGAGTGATATTTTTTCCTTTCACACTCATTAAAAGGTTTGAAATGGCGTCTTTCGAGAGGTAGTTTATCTCTTTTTCAGCCTTGCGAGACAAATTACGAAAAATGAATACTCTAGTCATCCATGACTAGAAGACTTCTCCCTAGTATTGTTTTACACTTTTTCAAGCTTTGGAGACTAAATTTATGAAAAAGAACACCCTTGGAGTCATCTTTAAGATCTTTTCAGACTCTATAAACGTAAAAATATCGTCGAGTTTTCCTTCTTTGGACTAGCAAAATTATACATTGAAGGATCCATATGGTACTGAACCCCTCATTCTTTATGTTTGTTAAACATGTGATTAGGCACTCATCGAAGATGATCTATACCGAACATATGTTATCTTCCTCAATCTCATTATAAAAAAAAGAGGTACTCGACAATCATGGTGGGGGATAAATTGAGGGAATTGGGTCAAGTTTTTGGAAAACATTATGGAAGCTATTTGTTGTTGCCCTTGAACATGGCACTTGTTTGTGTCATGTCTTACAATTACGTAAATGTTGCTCATCTAGTAAATGTTGCCAAGTCATTTGTTGTGCCTCACAATGTTCAAGGTAAGTATCAACCAATCAACCATTCGACAATATCCGTTTTCATACCCGCATCAATCTATCATTTTCTGATCTATCATCTTAAATCACTATCATGTGTCAGTTTCATGTCGATGATGGGGGATACATCATTTCCCTCCTTAGATGAGTATTTTTCTGTCGACTTTAAAAAATTATCCAAGAATTAGACTTAGAAACCAATTAGTACCTTGGTATTTTCATTCCTCAATGGTAGGCCTCCTCGCTTTCAAAAGTAGGTTTTCATCATTGACCTTTGATCGAATGATTCCAACTAGTGTTTGAATTCATCTCATTGATTCAATTTACTTTGAATGTAATAGGGTACCTTGGGAGTCATTGTAATCATTGGTTATTTCCCTCGCAGTTGTTAATGGTATACATTAATTCTCGGTAATCAAGTGGTTTCTACCATGTTTGACATTAGAACATCTATTCGCATGGCTAGAATCGTACCAGTTCGGGATTAGGATGAATACCCTGGGAATATTTTAGGCACCTAATAGTGTTATGTTCCTATCCTAGGCTGCGATGGAGAATAATCTTATTGATGTACACTATCACATAGATCCACTTTGTATTGGTCCATGGCTGTGTTGTTGTCATATCATAGCTCCACTATGCACTTTTTTGTGGTTACGACTTGATTGAGTCATGGAGGTATGGATCTAAAGTGTATTGGTCGATGGCCATGCTTTGAGTTGATTTGTATTCTGAACATAGGTATTCCTACCTCGGGAATGATACATATATACTATTTGATGGTTGTTTTCAGATTCTGTCAGGTTCTCCTACTCCATCACCCTTGGATCAATATTTTTGTAAAATGTTTCGACCATCGGTTTCTCCTCTAATCTCACAATTTAGGGGCATCTCTTACACACCAAAATTTCACACTTAAGTTTCATGTCTATTTACACCTAAGTGTCACAAGTGTCATAAAATGTCGTATGCACCTTATTGAGTGTTGCATGCACTTGTTCAAGTGCCGTATGCACCTTATTAAGTGTCACATGCACTTTTCTAATTTTTATAACCATTGACACCATGGAAAAACATTTTTCATAATCCCTAAGTCATTTTGGAGGAAGAAACCCATCATTTGAAATCTGGAAACATGCCTTTTACTTGGAATTTTGACCATCCTTGAGGATTTTGGAGGTCAATGCTCCCCTGCCAACATATATGTAGTGTTGAACCCTTATCAATGCTCCCCTTCCCATGCTTAGAGAACATTTCCAATTCTCTATGTTCAAATTTGAGGGAGCATTGACCTGGTCAAAGGAAGTTAGGGAAACTCACCTTTTTCTATGGGCCAATCCCAAGATAATCTTGAGTGGTTGTGGTCGAGGGATGACTCATGAACTTGAGTCATCCATATGCCCTTCATTTTGGGTACTAAATCCTAACCTAAGGAGTGAATATCTCAACCATTCCCTTGAATTTTTATGGTGGTTAAGCCTCTCAAGTCCTATATAATGAGGAAATTCCAACGTGAAAAGGGGGAAAGGAATCCATTGAAGTGTCATCATTATGATCTCAAGATATTCATGCAAGGGATGGACTGGATATCTTGGAGAATTTTTTGCAACATCAAAGGTGATTTGTAATTGATTTGTTTATTGTCTTTCCATCAATATAAACTTGGCTTATTCCCTTTAAGTTCATGTGTTCAAACATATACTTATCTATTGTTGTTTCAGTCATCGTAGATAGATATATTTTTTCTAACCATATAGAGTAGAAGAAGGATATTCCTTATTGTCTATTGCAAGTCTTGTATTGTGCCTAGGATCTTGGAGATCAATTTCAGAGGTTGGAGTAGTGAGGACGACCATTGTAAAAAGGTATGCCACATTCTCTTCGTTCTCATTTTTGTTGGTCAAGATATGTCAAAAGGGACATTAGTGTCCATTTGTTTTCTTTTTTCATTGGACAAAAGAAGGGGTCTTGGTCCAAAGGGGAGTTCAACCTATTTGTAGGGTGAAATTTATCACAATAGAAGCGACTCCCTTATGTAGAGGAAATCCATCTGGGAAGGTTCCTCGTAAGCACGTGCCTTGAGCTCAGTGGGAAGAGGGGATTTCTATTGTTTCTAGGGCAGTGAAGGAAAATAACCTTCCTGACCATTTCCTTGAACCAATATCCAACTTGTGAGAGAGTCCCTTGGTTGTATCATGGCTTAACACGAGGGTGGCTTTATATAAAAAGGGAAAAGTGAATCATATGCTATGATTGGTGGAGAGGCACTCACCCTCAGTCAATTGGATGGTTGAAGTTGAAAACAAATAAGCATTTCCCCATGTATCTGAAAATATGTTATTAATGAAAATTAATTGCATTATGTTTTCAATTATAGCTTTAATATGTTGAAATAATGTTGAATCTAAGTTTTAATGGTGTAATGTAATCTCTTTTAAAAGGGAAAGTGATTGCTTGTAATGAATATGTATGGAAGGTCGGTGAAGACCCATAACGCTGAATTTTCCCTAGCCTTTAAATGAAAATCTTGCAGGATATAATAATGTTCACTTGGGGGTTATGGTGAAATGTTGCTTATCTATTGAGGAAGTGGGTTAAAATTCCGAGGTATTAGAGTTCAAACTCTTGTAGAAAATTTCAAGGAAGAATATGGGTTGGTATGACTCAAGAGGGAGCTTGATTCATTGATTTGGAGAGAATAATGAATATTGACCATTCCTCGAAGATCTGTTCTTGAGAGGAATCCTATCGGAAGGAGGACCCTTCAGAAAAACCCAAAAATCTTTCCAAGGTGAAATTTTTGATGGGAGAGCCCCGAGTCGATGAGAGTCGTCGATCTATCGGGAGTGTAAGATGACAATATATATTCCATAGATTCATAGAGTGTATAGCCGACAAGTCTATCAGAAAGGAAGCATTCATAAAATTCTGCTGGGAATGAGCAGATGGAACTTCTGATGTGAGGAACTTGGTAATGGAAACCTAAGAGTGGTAAGAGTCATAGATCTGTCGGTGATTCGACTGATGATATTTGAGTTTTTGGATATGATAAGGATCTATCCCAATGAAAGAACCCGATCAAAGTGGTAGTGTAGGTTAACTATCAAGTAGATATGGGATTCAATAGATTTATGGTCATTGGATATGAAGGTCCAATGACTGTCGGATCTGTCAGAGGATTCACGTTTAGGAAGAAATGTTCGGGAAAACCATGAGGTAATGGAGAGTGAGTATTTCTCAATGGTGGAGGCTTGAGTGGGTGAGGACTATTGATCTTCTTTCGGACAGATTGGATGAGATCTCAGTCATAGAACTTGATGTAAACCCCACTTGTCCAATGTGTAGAGGAGAGTGGGAATCATCTTTATCCATGCCATATTTTGTTTTGAAATCCATATTCCAACACCTAGGTATCTTGTTATCTAGTGATTTCCTTGCTGTAAATAAAATAGAAGCTCACAAAACAACACACACTGATGGAATAATCAACTCAACTAAATATAGCAGAAGACATACTGGAAACCAAAATATCAAACACAATACACAAATGCATTCTACCCATAAACTAATCATATCATTCAAATAACTTCAAAGCTCACAAGGGCTCCTTTACTGGAAAAATGACCCAATTAGAAATGAGACAAAGTACATCAAAACATGTCTAGCTGATCTGCTGCCAAAATTTCTATACAATCCTGTACAACTATAGTGTGACTTTAACACTGATACCTGCAATGTTCCATGTGACCTTTAATAGAATACTCACACTTTTCGTCTAACATGTACGTTGAAACTCATGCTATCTGCATGAACCATACCAAAATACCTGTGTTGTATGCGACGACCGATCCTTCTACTGCACACTTTCTCTATCTCTTCCTTTCACCTAGATCTCTAGATGGAAGTCCTTCTCTACCTATCCACGATCTCCTTGAATCAAAGTCCTTCATGATCCAAATCTCTTTGTATCAAAAAGTGTCATCTTCCTTCACCCTAGCCTCACTTTTATAATATTGAGTTATGAACTAACCCTAATCTCCAAAGTGATTGACAATTGAGATTACTTGTCACCTCACTTGAGATCAATGGATATTATTTAATTCACTAATGCCAATTAAATAATTTCTTTAAATAAAACTCAATTCACTAATAAAATCACTTTACTTTAATAATTCCTTTAATTAAAGTAAAGTCTCAAGTGTAACATTCCGGTCTTGCGCACACTAAGCGAACATATTCTTTGAGGACACTTTCTTGCAAGTGATCCATATTATTATACTATTGACCATTGATTATGATTATGAAGCATTATGGATGTGATTAAATGTTATTTTGTTGTATTGACTTAGACAGGTGCTATTGACTCGGTTCTATTGAGTCTATAGGATTTGGCCCTCGAAGATGTTGAGGCATTGATGAAACCCTTGGACTCCAGATCGAGTCAGGGAGTGGACTATTGGGGTTTCATTGTTGTATATATGACATGTGTGCATCTGATTAGATGTTATGATTATAGATTATATTCTGACATGATTCGTTGATGATGTAGACTGATGATAACTTTCCGACCAGAATCACATGTGGAGTAGAGGGGTCACGCACGACTACTAGAGACGTTGAGGGAGAGGTGTGGACAACATCCCTGCCACATCCTACTAGCACTCCCACCGTGGCTTGAACTGTAGTTTAACGACTACCTAGTTTGAGAAGACCCACAATGCCGTGAGGGAAGACTGCGATAGTCGCTCATGATGATTCTAAGGGGCCTTCAATAAGGTAGGGGCCTTATTCCTTAGAGGCCCTTAGTCTTCCATAAGATCACTTGACAGAGTATTGACTCTAGGGTTTTTTGATGTCTACCAAGTCGGTCAAGACGCGAGTGGCACCCTTGGAGCACGTAGTGCGTCCTGAAGGGAACATCGTGCAAGGGAAACAAAATGAGGTGAGTGACACCCTTGGAACACCTAGTGTGTCTTGAAGGGCACGTCGCGTTGTTAAATAATAAATGAATAAATCTAGATGGCCTTACAATGAATGATATGACCAGAAAGATTTAAAACATTTTTCCTAATAAAAAAGTTGCCCGACCTAAGAAAATAAAATCTAGGGCTAAGTGATACTTGTGGTAAAAATAAATAAAAATAAATAATACTAATAATCATCATTAACCATGTGACGCGAAGGGGGTAAGAAATTCAATTAATTTATAAAAATCAAATTACTTTGGGGGATTAAATTGTTAAAAAAAGGAAATAATTGTTTTGTTACATATGCTAATTAAAAATTTATTAATTAAAAAGAAAAAGGGGAAAAATGTAATTTCTACACTTGCTAATTTGAGTTTTAGATAAAAAGGGAAAGAGGGAAATTTAAAAAATTAGGAAACTAAGGGAAAAAGGGGGAAACATAAAGAGAAAGGGAAACATAAGGAAAAAGTAGAATGACTAAATTAGCAAGGAATCTTGCCTGTAAGAACTTTCTAAATTGAACTCAACTAGTAAATTAGTAAGGAGGTAAGTCATTAAAATGTGTAAGGGAATATGGGGACACCTAGGAGCGATTCTAGGAATGATTTTAGGTGGGTGAGGGAAATAGGAGTAATTAAATCATTAATGCAATTAATTTCTGGTGCAATGAAGGGGATGGGTGACACATGTACGAGGATGATTTTTTTGAATTAAATTATTGAACAATAAATTAAATGGGAATTTGGGAAATAAATGACTTGGAAACTCTATATAAAGGAGGAGGGAGGAGGAGGATGGATCTCTTCCTTCATGTGTAATGTTACACTATAGGATTTTTGACTTGACTGACTTATCTTGTGGGAGTTGGGATACCCATCTTGGTGAGGCATAGTAGCTTGGCCTTGCGAGGAGAAACGGGATCTAGTTGTTCTTTGGTTAGTGTGAGTGGCTCCGTTGCGGCTCGGGGGGCTAAGGGGGAAGAAGAGTACCCCTAGCATTGGTTGAGAGGTACTAGCGAAGTCTCAACGGTCGACAAGAGGGAGAAACACAGAGTGTGTGGGACAACGAATCAGAGCGATCGACTTGGGCTACAGTACACATGCTTTTATTAATGAATGGTAGATTAATATTGATCTTGCACCTTCATTTATGTACTTTTAATTGTGAAAAGAAAGTGTTTGACTTAGCCTATTAATCAATAACTTAAACTCGCCATAGCTTTAAGCTCGCTGCTAGGCTTGAATCCCTTGGAAATCGATCCAGGAATGTTGTGACTGTCCTGTTGATTTTATTGATTTTTATGAAGAGTCAGTGCCTTGTCTTCATCCTCATCCCTAGATCATCAGTCCACACCTGAGCAGTCAGCAAGGAGCCTGATTGATGGTCATCACTTCGGTGTTAATAGACCTATAGATCCTAATGCCCTTCTTTTAGTGCGTGGATGATAAGCGAAGGATGTTTTTCCCTACCATCTACCCCTGTTGATTCTTCCAGGTTGATTGATTGTCTTGTGCCTTGATGTGATTAATTAACTCTGTGATTTATTGCTTGATGGGGAAGTTTTACTCTGCCTTGGGCCACTCTGTACTGCGTTTTATTATTTTATTACTGTGTGATGATTGAATGCTATTACTCTTACTACTGCATTTTTCCCTTGCATTTCACCTACATCTTGATGGACAAATTAATTTTATCTTTTACTCTTAAATTTTATTCCTTACAAACTGTCGAATTTTCGCTCTACAATTTAATACATCGACTGTAAAGTTTTCTCTACAATTTCATTATGATCAGAGAGTTCTTTCAGATTAGTCGCATAGGTTTTTTGATTTTCGACGTTTTGGACCAAACTAGTGTGGTCCATCATCAGGAAAACGTTTGTGAGAAATGAAGGAAAAAGGATATAACAGGTATATAAATACTTGAAAAGTTGTTATAAGGAGCCGACTTATTGAAAATGAAATCAAGAATTATAAAACTTAAGAAATTATAATTGTTTGTTTTAATAATTAATTATTTGTTTGTTTAATAATTAATTATTTGTTTGTTTATTAATTTTTATTTAATAAGATCCGACTGGAAAATGTTTATAAATTAATATCTAGAATTATTCAAATTGGTTAGGGTAGGGATCCAATTTTGACTAATTTTCCATCCATCATCTCTGTTTAGATTGTTAGGTTGTTTTTCAATTTCGATTGCTTCTCTGAATTTTCTATTGTGATAGTGATCTATCTTGGCAAGGATTTTGGTCTCTTCAATACAAATGTGATGTTTAGTTTTATCTGAGTGTTCTGCGAGAGCTGAGGGATGAGTGCGATTGTGTTTGATGTCAGTGGCATGTTCTTGAATCCTTATTCTAAAGGAACAACCTGTTTCTCCTATGTATTGTTTACCACACGAACACGGGATCATATAGATGCCTTTTTGTTCGATGGGATCAACAAAGTCTTTGACTGACCTAAGGGAATTACTAATAGTGTTTAGGGGTTTGAAAGTTGCCCCAATGTTCTTCTTCTTTAAAATCCTCTCAAGTTTGTCTGTTGTTCCTTGTATGTAGGGTAAGTAAACCTTAGACACATCATTATTTGTTTGTTCTTTATTCCTAGGTGTTTTGGTGGCATTTTGAAAGGCTTTCATTACCTGATGTTTTTTATAGCCATTATTTTTAAAAACATTGAGGAGGTGATTTTTCTCTTCCTCTAG
>JASDQU010736175.1:72913-140964 GCA_032191745.1 Picea mariana
TTTGCTTTTAGTCATAATGGCTGAGGGGCGTTACATATGGTATCAAAGCGGGTTCAACCTGCGACTTGGGAACACTACAACTTTCGTTGGTATGATATTTTATTATAATGTTGCTAATTAAGTTGACTTATATTCATGCAGGTAATCATGGTTAGAGGACGCTGCAGAGGCAGACGAAGGGGTGCCAAGTGAGGAGGCATGATGCCTCCAGTAGCATCCATGCCTGAGGTGTCTAACCCGCAGAGAGATAAACAGGTTGTCAGGCAGGAGAAAATAGCAGTGGCTGATGTGGTTGGGATGATTAGGTCTTTTCATCGGATGTCTGAGGCACTGATCAGTTGTTTGGATAGAGATGAGGCTAGGGCACCGACACCCCCTGAGGGTCCACTGCGTGCTCCTGTTGGTACTAGTAGCATTCATCGCAAACTTGAGAAGGTCAATTTTCTTGAGTTCTTTGGTGCCCTGGATGACGTAGCCATCGAGGCATGGTTGGAGAATATGGCGATGTGCTTTTCAATTCTTGACTATACCTCCAACATGAAGGTATTCATGGTGGTCTTTCAATTGAAGGGGAGAGCTCTTCTATGGTGGAAGACACTCCTGCCACATTTGAACATGGTCGTCGAAGACGTGTCATGGGAATTGTTCAAGGAATAGTTCTGAGAGAGGTACCTATCAGAGGAATTCATTGAGCATCAACTCAACAAGTTCAATGCCTTGGGATAGGGTAGCCGTACAGTGCCTAAGTACGAGGCCCACTTTATGGAGTTTCATCGGTATGCTTCACACCTTAATACTGAGAAACCTAAGGTCAACAGGTTCTTTTTTGGCCTTAATGTCAACATGCATGCAAAGGTTAGGAATCTGATGCCTCAGACCTTGCATGATGCCATCCAGAAGGCCCTCATAACAAAGGACGAGCTTATTAGCGGAGGTCAAAGAAGAACTCCCGTGAGACCCACAAGGTAGGTGTCATCTGGTGCGTAGTAGCATCAAACACCATCTAGACAGACACCAGGGTATTGTGGCTTCTAGAGAGGATCCACTTTCACTATACCTCGGTGACCAACACCTTAGCAGTGGACACCTTATAGGGGACCACAACATCAAAAACAACATCGACCGCAACAACAACAATTTAGGCCTGTTCAGTAGAATGATGCAGGAGCATCGCTCCATGTCAGCCAGCCAGCCAGCCATCCTTGTCAGCGTGCATGCATTCATATGATAAAAGGGAGGCGTAGCCTCATTTGAATTTGAAATAAATGTAATTTAATATGCTTAGGATGGTGAGCCATAGAAGCCATGCCTTTGCGCAGGCTGTAGATAAGATAGGCATTTAATATGTGTATGGCTGAGATCTAGATCCGATTCTGGACTAGAAAGCCCATTGAATGTAATTTATTAGAATAGGTAGACCTAGAGGGAAGTGCTCGATGAGCACCTTAGGTAAAAGAGATTTTGGATCTCATTTTTTGAGTTAGTTGAGATAGATGAGGTTGTAAGAGAAGAGCCAGAGAGGGCTTAGGAAAACAGTGTAATTACAGGCATTTTCCATTTAATATAACAGAAGTAGTTTTTCCTGCATTATTCTGTCTTATATGCATGTCTGTATGTGGTCTTTGTATATGCTATGAATGTATGTTATGTTGATGCATTCTGCAGGAGTTCGTTTGATTTCAGGGTGAAGATCTTTGAGGCTTCATACCAGGAGGGAGTGACAGAACGCAGAGGGTTCTGAGAGTCGGTGCACTGAAGTTGCACTTCTGAACACTGTGGGTTTAGACAAATATGTGTTGAGGCACAGAAGCTGAAGTCAAAAACTCAGGAAGAAGACCTGTGAGGTTGCTGAACACCTCAGGGGGAAAGGCTATGTAACTGAAACACAGTTGCAGACAGAATCATGGAGGATTCTGTGAGAGTTCTACCAGGAGGGCATTGAGCGGGTGTAAAGGGTGCACAGAGGGAGCCCAGAACTGTTGAATTTTCTGTGGAGAAGATACTCCACCGGGAGGGCATCGAGGAAGCGTGCAGATAGACACCGAAGAGGAGAGGACTCTTTGAGTTTCGTGTTGTGAAGGGAGAGTCCACTGAAGGGCCTCCATTAGGTTGTTGAATACCCATAAGTACTCAAGAAGAGGCTTGAGCAGAAGGGTACCCAGGAGGGAATCCATTTCCTTCTCCATCTGAGGGAGAAGAAGGAAAATTTCCCCAAGGGGTCTAAGTGTTCGAGAAAGCTCAGAAGGGATAGCATCAGTGTGTATGTGAGGAGACTCTGTGAGGAGTGCAGGAGTCAGGAGAATCCTTTGAGGATTCAAAGGAAGAATCTCAAGAAGTATAGCGTTCTCATACGTGCAGCGAGACTCAAGTCGAGGGGTTCGCAGAGGAGAAAGAGCACAAAGGTCGAAGCCTTTGGGAACGTGAAACTCTTCCAAGTTGGGGAAGAAAGCGCAACAACTCAGGAGGAGCGGTGACAACCATTAGATCAGCCTGAAGAAGAGATATGGATTGTTGAGGAGTTCACGTCCAGAAGGAGCTCAGGAGGAGCTTACAGGAGGAAGAGACCGACAGTCGTCGGATCTCATGAAGAAATCCTGACAGCCGTTGGATCGGGAGAAGATGCGCAGAGATTAAGTGCAGGAGCAGGTGTGTAGAAGAAGAAGTGATTTGAGTCGTTAGATCTGGAACAGATACCCGACAGTCGTCGGATCTGCTGGAGCTGCATAGGGAGTAGCCATCGAGATAAGAGCCATCGGGAAATCGGAGTTCTCGAGGTCGGAGAATCGGGACGTCAGGAGTCTCGAAATAGCGATTGGATCAGGACCGTCCATTCCTAGGACATGTGACAGCAATCAAGCGTCATCGGTGGAAAATCTCGACAGAAGGTCATTCATCGGTCAATCAGCATTCGGGATATCGGGGATATCGAGGAAATGAGTTGGGTCGCTTGATATCAGAAACCTCGAATTGGCGAGATGTGATCTGGACCATTCGTTTGTAAGAGGACACGTGTCACTAGATTACCCACATTGGCGTCTCAGGCATCGGGAGTCGACATGGAAATTATTCGACCTCGCGAGTAGCGAAGTCGCGAGTGGCGAGATCGTGAGCATTGACATCTCGGCGTCTCATGCATCGGAGGTTGGACGAGGAAGGAATTCAATCTCACGAGTGGCGAGAAGGCGAAAGCTCCATGTTGTGGGCCTAGCTGACATCACATTGGGACACCGTCGATCGAGATATCGGGAGTCCTAGGGTCGAGGAAAACATTGCAACAAAAATCGCGATATCGCAAAACACGATTTCTTGACAGGCAGAGAATTGTGTGGGGGCCACAGGAGTCGACGAGGAGGACAGGTGGCAGGTCAAAGGGCCGGGAATCGTCGGAGGATCGACGCATCAGGAATCGGCGTATCATGGATTCCAAGGGCGTATGCACACTTGACAACAAGAACCCCGAAACTCTGATGGGAAGCTATATGACTGTGGTCATATGGTAAGTGGTCACATGGACCAGAAGCATAGCTAGAGGGGCTAGCGCATGGAAGGAGCACATCGACAAATCGGCGTTCGGAGGTTTGAGAGGTAAGAAACTCTCGACAACAGGGATCACAAAACCCCAAGGCCCGATAACAATTTCCTGTGGGGAAATTGTTTACGGTTCATGAAGAGGCCGTGAGGAAAGAAGAAAAGGACCTGTGGGTCGGGTGTTCGAGAAGGATTCCACTCCGAAATCTAAGGAGCTAATTCAGCTCGAATAAGGGGATTAGAACGATCCTGTGAGAGGGCAAGGAGTGTATAGGAGGAGGTAGCTCGCACCTGCATCAAGTGGTATCAGAGCGGGTTTCTGTTTGTATATTGTAGACAGAGGAAAAGTAGGAGGAAGACAGAGTTGCTGAGGACTCTGTAAGGATTTTTTTTGCAGGTAGGCAGCAATCGAAAAGGTAGTCAGCAGGACTGTAAGATGAAGCTGGAACACTCAGGGATGCAGAGTGATAGCAGGTCTTCCAGGAAGGTGGATAGACACAGCAAGATGGCTACTGAAGTCCATAAGCATGATGAAAGGAAGAGCCCAGAGCTGATGAGCGCAATAAAAATGGATAAAGAACTCGCTGACATAAAGCGAGAGACGGAGGAGCTCGAAATGAAGATGCGGAAGAGTAAAAAGCTGAGATGGGTATATGAATGGCCCATAAAGAAGGCAAAGGTGAAATGGCCAGTCAGAGAGCTGATGGTCACGAGACAGCGCAGGCTGTTGAGAAAGTGGTTGAGGTATGTTGAAAACCTCAAGGCCACAGAGGAAAAGATGATTGATCACTGTGGGCCAGAGACTGGGAGAGGTCTCGATGATGAAGAATTTGAACTGGGGTCATCAGAGGATCTCAAGAACTGCCAGGAGGGCAGAGAAGAAGAAATTCCAGATTGCCAAGAGGGCAATGAGTTGAGATCAGCTGAAGATCTCATGGACTGTCAGGAGGACAGCCAGGAAATTTCAATTTTCCAGGAGGGCAATGATGAGAGATCACTGAGGGATCTCGAAGACTGCCAGGAGGGCAGCGGAAGCATCTTGGACTGCCAGGTGGGTAGAGATGAACATTTGAGACTGTCTGAAAGTCTCATGGGCTCGATGAAGAGTTCAATTCAGCAAGGAGTGCTGATGAAGATGGGATTGATTGATCTCATGGTCTGCCAGGGAAGCAGTAGAGACATCCCATATTGCCAGGTGGGCAGGGATGAGCAGATGAGACTGTCTGAAAGTCTCATAAACTCAGGAGGGAGTTGGAATCAGCCAGAGGAGCTAACAGGGCACGTGAGCTCAAAAATGGACTTAGATCAGCAGGTGCAGCTGACAGAAGCGATGGAAGATCAGGATTATATTCTGATGATTGGGGGAATTGGAGTATTCCTACCATTTGCCTGGGAGGAGGCATAAATTAATGTTGCAGATGCAGCAACAATAGAGGAACAGTCACAGCCGATGATGACTGTCCAATATGAATTGGTGCAGATGGTTCAGACTACCCAAGTAGAAGAAAGAAAAGAGGATGAGCATTCTGAGGGATGGCTCATTAGTTTCATCCAAGGGGTTGAAAAGAAAGAAGCTGTAGCACTGAAGCTGACAACAGAAGCAAAAGCAGAAGCGGAAGCAGAAAATGAGTGTTCTGAGGAACATATCAATAGTTTCAGCCAATGAGCTGAGAATGCTGTAGCATTGGAGCTAGCAACAAAGGAAGCCGAGAGGCAGGCAGGTAAATTTATCAATCCATGGGAGATGGAGCTAGAGATGATGGAGGATTGGTTGAACAATCCAGGGCCAGCTAGAGAATTGGTAGAATTTGAGTTGTCAGGGAAGAGGATGACTGAGCAGTAGGTCAGTCAAGAAGAGACTGCAGAACTGAAGTCTGCAGCAGAGTGGCAACTTGAAGCCACAAATGAATATGAAGAGGAAGGCATGGGAGATCATGATGATCTACCCAATGGAAAAAATTTTTTGCAGCCGAGGAGACTGCAAAAACAGGACTAGCCGTGGGAGTAGCTGGATGAAGTGATAGAGGAGATTAGAAGGCTGATGGTAGAGTCAGCAGAAACTTCCAGCGAGGAGAAGCTGGGTAGAAAAGCGACAGCAGCAGCAGCAAAGCAGAAGCAGCAACAGCAGCAGAATGGAGCAGATGGGAAGCTCCAAAGACTTATTTGGGATCCAGGAGGATTTCCAACAGCTCAGAGGGGGAGCTCATGATTTTTGCAACTGTGGAGTATGATGTAGGAGCATCGCTCCATGTCAGCCAGCCAGCCAGCCAGCCACGTCAACGTGCATGCATTCATATGCTAAAAGAGAGGCGTAGTCTCATTTGAATTTGAAATAAATGTAATTTAATATGATTAGGCTGGTGAGCCATAGAAGCCATGCCTTTGCGCAGGCTATAGATAAGATAGGCATCTAATATGTGTATGGATGAGATCTAGATCCGATTCTGGACTAGACATCCCATTGAATGTAATTTATTAGAATAGGTAGACCTGGAGGGAAGCGCTCGATGAGCACCTCAGGTAAAAGAGATTTTAGATCTCATTTTTTGAGTTAGTTGAGATAGATGAGGTTGTAAGAGAAGAGCCAGAGAGGGCTCAGGAAAACAATGTAATTACAGGCATTTGCCATTTAATATAAGAGAAGCAGTTTTTCCTGCATTATTCTATCTTATATGCATGTCTGTATGTGGTCTTTGTATATGCTGTGAATGTATGTTATGTTGATGCATTCTGTAGGAGTTCGTTTGATTTCAGGGTGAAGATCTTTGAGGCTTCATACCAGGAGGGTGTGACAGAACGCTGAGGGTTCTGAGAGCCGGTGCACTGAAGTTTCACTTCTGAACACTGTGGGTTTCGACAAAGACATGCTGAGGCACAAAATCTGAAGTCAACAACTTCGGAAGAAGACCTGTGAGGTTTCTCAACACCTCAGGGGGAAAGGCTGTGTAACTGAAACACAGTTGCAGACAGAATCGTGGAGGATTCTGTGAGAGTTCTGCCAGGAGGGCATTGAGCGGGTGTAAAGGGTGCACAGAGGGAGCCCAGAACTGTTGAACGTTCTGTGGAGAAGATACTCTGCCAAGAGGGCATCGAGGAAGCATGCAGATAGACACTGAAGAGGAGAGGACTCTTTAAGTTCTGTGTTGTGAAGGGAGAGTCCACTGAAGGGCCTCCATTAGGTTGCTGAATACCTAGAAGTACTCAAGAAGAGGCTTGAGTAGAAGGGTAGCCAAGAGGGCATCCATTTCCTTCTCCATCTGAGGGAGAAGAAGGAAAATTTCCCCAAGGGGTCTGAGTGTTCGAGAAAGATCAGAAGGGATAGCATCAATGTGTACGTGAGGAGACTGCGAGGAGTGCAGGAGTCAGGAGAATCCTTTGAGGATTCCAAGGCAGAAGCTCAAGAAGTATAGCGTTCTCATACGCGCAGTGAGACTCAAGTCGAGGGGTTCGCAGAGGAGAAAGAGTGAAAAGGTCGAAGCCTTTGGGAACGTGAAACTCTTCCAAGTCGGGGAAGAAAGCGCAACAGCTCAGGAGGAGCGGCGAAAGTTGTCAGATCAGCTTGAAGAAGAGATCTGGATTGTTGAGGAGTTCACATCCAGAAGGAGCTTAGGAGGAGCTTACAGGAGGAAGAGACCGATAGCCATCGGATCTCACAAAGAAATCCCGACAGCCGTTGGATCGGGAGAAGATGCACAGAGATTAAGCACAGGAGTAGGCATGCAGAAGAAGAAGTGATCTGAGCCGTTAGATCTGGAACATATACCGAGCAGTTGTCGGATCTGCTGGAGCTGCATAAGGAGTAGCAATCGAGATAAGAGCCATCGGGAAATCGGAGTTCTCGAGGTCGGAGAATCGGGACGTCAAGAGTCTCGAAATAGCGATTGGATCAGGACCGTCCATTCCTAGGATGCGTGGCAGCAATCAAGCGTCATCGGTGGAAAATCACGACAGAAGGTTGTTCATCGGTCAATCGGGGATATTGAGGACATGAGTTGGGTCGTTCGATATCAGAAACCCTGAAATGGCAAGATGTGATCTGGACCGTTTGTTTGTAAGCGGACGCGTGTCACTAGATTACCCACATCGGCGTCTCGGGCATCGGGAGTCGACGTGGAAATTATTCGACCTCGCGAGTAGCGAAGTCGCAAGTGGCGAGATCGTGAGCATCGGCATCTTGGCGTCTCGTGCATTGGAGGTTGGACGAGGAAGGAATTCAATCTCATGAGTGGCGAGAAGGCGAAAGCTTAGTGTTGTGGGCCTAGCTGACGTCACATTGGGACATCGTCGATCGGGATATTGGGAGTCGTAGGGTCGAGGAAAATGTTGCAACGAAAATCGCGATATCGTGAAACGTGATTTCCTGATAGGCAGAGAATTGTGTGGAGGCCACAGGAGTCGACGAGGAGGACAGGTGGCAGGTCAAAGGGCCGGGAACCGTCAGAGGACCAACGCATTGGGAATCGGCGTATGGTGGATTCCAAGGGCGTATGCACACTTGTCAACAAGAACCCCGAAACTCTGATGGGAAGCTATATGACTGTGGTCATATGGTAAGTGGTCACATGGACCAGAAGCATAGCCAGAGGGGCTAGCGCGTGGAAGGAGCGCACCGGAAAATCGACGTTCGAAGGTTTGAGAGGTAAGAAACTCTCAACAACGGGGATCGCGAAACCCCGAGGCCCGATAACAATTTCTTGTGGGGAAATTGTTCACGGTTCATGAAGAGGCCGTGAGGAAAGAAGAAAAGGACCTGTGGATCGGGTGTTCGAGAAGGATTCCACTCCGGAATATAAGGAGCTAATTTGGCTTGAATAAGGGGATTAGAACGATCCTGTGAGTAGGCGAGGAGTGTATAGGAGGAGGTAGCTCGCGCCTACATCACAGAACATACCAAGATTCGAGGTCGGTGCCCCATCAGCTTCTACTTTGGGTACCAGGAGTATTGGACCAAAGAAGGGGTGTTGGAATTGTGGGGAGCCAGACTACCGACGCGACTACCCAATGGAGAGGACTAGAGCATCTGGATCAGCCAGACCCACTACCATGGGAGATTTGGGAAAGGCCCATTAGATTCATGCAATGATGAATAACTGCTAGACAGAGAACCGGTCGACTGTGTTCGAGACGTCATGTACCATCTTTGACTAGACCCTTAGTATTTTGATAGATCTCGATGCTACCGAGAGTTTCATTTCTAGTGAAACACTAAAAAATATTAAGGTAAAGGGAGTAAAAAAGGATGAGTTTAGCTTTGTAGAGATGGATTCGGGAGACAAACAAAAGGTTGGAGGAAAGGTTACGGGTTGTACTCTTAACCTGGGAGATTTTATCACCAGGGAAACCTATACATCACGATCTTAGGATCTTATGACGCTGTGATTGGTATGGACTGGTTGGAATCGCATGAGGCAATACTCAACTATAATATGAAATAGTTGAGCTTGGTTGATGATGAGGGACATAGATGCATGATTTTAGGTCAGAACTAGGGTGTTTCCCTGAGGTTTATCTCTTCCTTGCAGTTACAGAAGAGCATGTGCAAGGGATGTAAGATTTATGCAATCCTTGCGTTAAATGAAAAGGGAGTAGCGGAAGGTCTAGAACACCTTCCGGTGGTGAAAGAGTTTGCAGACATCTTCCCAGAAGAGTTACCTGGCATGCCCCCTAAGAGGGAATTGGAATTTACCATAGACCTAAAACTGAGGACTGAACCAATAGCGAGAACGCATTATCATATGTCAACCCCGGAGTTATAGGAGTTGAGAATGCAACTGAAGGAGTTGCTGGACCTGGGACTTATACATCCAAGTGTGTCACCATGGGGCATGCCTGTTATTTTCATACGAAAGAAGGATAGGTCGTGGAGACTCTGCATTGACTACCATCAATTGAACAAGACAACGATCAAGAATCAATATCTATTACTGAGGATTGATGATCTGTTTGATCAGATGAAGGGTGCTACGGTGTTTTCAAAGATCGATTTGCGATAAGGGTATCACCAGTTACGGATCAAGGAGGATGACATCCTTAAGACTGCCTTTAAGATGAGGTTTGGACATTACGAGTTTACTGTTTTACCGTTTGGATTGACAAACTCTCCAAGGGTATTTATGAGTTTGATGAACGGGGTGTTCCACGAGTACTTGGACAAGTTTGTCCAAGTATTCAATGACAATATTTTGATTTACTCTCGGACGACAGAGGAGCATGACGAGCATTTTCGCTTGGTACTACAGTGTCTGCAAGAGCAAAAATTGTATGGGAAGTTGTCCAAATGCTCGTTTATCAATCAAAGATTCACTACTTAGGGCATGTCATCTTCGATGAAGGTATCACCATGGATCCAACTAAGGTCGAGGCTATTTTGGAATGGCTTGCTTTGACGAATGTCCTGGAAGTGTGTAGCTTCATGGGTTCAACATGATACTATTGATAGTTCGTTGAGGGATTTTCGAAGATAGCAAATCTGATCACGGAATTCTAGAAGAAGAACAAGAAGTTTGTTTGGACCGAGAAATGTGCAGAATAATTTCGGAGGCTCAAGGATCTATTGACAACGAAACCGATACTAAAGGTCCCTGACATCGATATGGATTTCTTGGTGTGCACTAATGCATCAAAGGAAGGTTTAGGTGGATTCTTGATGCAATACGATCGAGTGATCACTTACATCTCAAGGAAACTGAGAGGGCATGAGGAGAACTATGCAACAAATGATTTTAAGTTGTTAGCCATTATATATGACTTGAAGGTTTGGAGACACTACCTCGTTGGATGAAAATTTGAACTAAAGATGGACCAATGTGGACTACAACACATCTTTACGCAAAGCGACCTGAACGCGCGACAATGACGTTGGTCGGAATTGCTTAGTGAGTACGATTTCGAGATTTCTTACATAAAAGAAACAGTGAATTGAGTGGCAGATGCATTGAGTCAGAGACCTTGCATATTTTTGGTGTTGCCTCTTTAGATGAATGTACGTGAAAAGATTCTAACTTTACAACGCGACGATGATTGGTACAAAGAGGTCCAAGATTTTATCGGACAAAACACAATGATGGTACCAAGATTTGAAGGATTTATGTTGGACGATGATGGACTACTAATATTTAAAAGTCAAATTTACGTACCACTGAATGACGAGTTGAGGAGTTTGATCCTAAAAAAGGATCAAAGAGCAGTGTACATGGCTCACCCAGGAATCACGAAGATGAGGGCAGACCTTAAACCCTTATTTTTCTAGAAGGGAATGAAGGAAGACATAGTTAAATATGTGGCCAAATGTCCAGAATATTAGCAGTCTAGTAGGATTACTACAACCACACGCTATTCTGGAATCAAAATGGGAGTTTATTTCGATGTATTTCATTGTTGGATTGCTACTGACGGCAAGGAGACACAACTTGATTTTTGTGGTAGTCGACACTTTGACGAAGACTGCTCATTTTATTCCTGTGCATACGATGTATTAGGCACCTGACATAGTCAAAGTTTTCATCAGTGATATTGTGAGGCTACATGGCATGCCTAAGAGGATTATATCCGATGGAGGATTGATGTTTACTGGACAATTTTGGACTAGTTTCCAAGAGGCCTTGGGAACCCAACTTAAATTTAGTGTTGTGTATGACCCGGAGACTGACGAGCAGACTGAACGAACAAACCAAATCTTGGAAGACATGTTTCACATGTACGTGATGGACCAAAAAAAGTGTTGGGATGAATTCTTGCCACTGGTAGAATTCGCTTATAACAATAGTTACCAAAGCACCATTAAGATGGTGCCTTTTCAGTTCCTTTATGGGTGACTGTGTCTGACGCCTTTGAGTTGGGATTGAGTTGAGGATATGGTCCTGGTGGGACCAGAAGCGATCCAAGAAATGGAAGATCAAATGAAAACAATAAGACAAAGGATCAAAGAAGCGCAGGATCGACAAAAGAGTTATGCCGATGCACACCATGTCGACCGTAGTTACGAAGTGGGTGATCGAGTCTTCTTGCGGGTAAAACTGCATAAGAGTTCGATAAATTTTGGAAAGGGAGATAAATATCTCCTAGGTTCATGGGACCCTTCGATATTGTGGAGAGGAAGGGGCCCATGGCCTATCGACTAGCCTTGCGTAATTTTTTGAGGTGTATGCACGATGTTTTTCACATATCTTTTTTGAGACATTATATTAGTGATCCTAAAAATGTTATTGACATGAGTTACTTGTAGGTATCGAATAAGGGGGCACTCACAGCTTAGCCGATCTGCATCTTGGATCATCACATTCGATAGCTACGACGTCAAACAATAGATCAGGTCAAGGTCTAGTGGGACAACTATAGTCCACACTCGGCGACCTGGGAGGACGCATATCATATGCGGCAACAATTTCCATTTTTGTTTGATAGATAGACTTATGACACTGTGATACACATGATTTCAACACTTATATACTGTGAATCTTCGGGATGATGTTTAGACCAAGAGGGGGTGTATGTAACATTCTTCTCTTGCACGCACCAAGCGAACTTATTGTTTGAGGACACTTTCTTGCAAGTGATCCAGATTATTATACTATTGGCCATTGATTATGATTATGAGGCATTATGGATGTGATTATATGTTATTTTGTTGTATTGAATTATATAGGTGCTATTGACTCGGTTCTCCTGAGTGTGCAAGATTTGGACCTCGAGGATGCTAAGGTATCGATGAAACCCTTGGACTTCTGATCGAGTAAGGGATTGGACTATTGGGGTTTGATTGTTGTATATATGACACGTGTGCATATGATTAGATGTTATGATTATGGATTTTATTCTGACATGATTCGTTGATGATACAGGCTGATGATAGCTTGTCAACCAGACTCAAATGTGAAGTAGAGGGGTCACACACGACTACCAGAGACGATGAGGGTGAGGTGTGGAGAGCAGCCCCACCAAAGCCTACTAGCACTCCCGGCATGGCTCGAAATATAGGTTAATGACTACCTAGTTCAAGAAGACCCACGATCTCATGAGGGAAGAATGCGACAGTCACTCACGATGATTCTAAGGGGTGCACAATAAGGAAGGGGATTTATTCCTTAGAGGCTCTTAGTCTCCCACAAGATCACCTAACATAGTATTGACTCCATGGGTTTTTTATGTCTACCAAGTCAGTCAAGAGGCGAGTGGCACCCTTGGAGCACGTAGTGCGTCCTGAAGGGAATGTCGCACAAGGGAAACAGAATGAGGCAAGTGGCACCCTTGGAGAACCTAGTGCATCCTGAAGGGAACATCGCATTGTTAAATAATAAATGAATAAATCTAGATGGCCTTAGAATGAATTATGTGACCAGAAAGATTTAAAACAATTTCCTTAATAAAAATGTTGCCCGACCTAGGAAAATAAAATATAGGTCTAAGTGATACTTGTGGTAAATAAAGTAAAAAATAAAAAAATACTAATAATCATCATTAAATATGTGACGAGAAGGGGGTAAGAAATTCAATTAATTTATAAAAATCAAATTACTTTGGAGAATTAAACTATTAAAAAAAAGGAAATAATTGTTTTGTTACATATGCTAATTAAAAATTTATTAATTAAAAAGAAAAAGAGGAAAAAGGTAATTTCTACACTTGCTAATTTGAGTTTTAGATAAAAAGGGAAAGAGGGAAATTTAAAAGAATTAGGAAACTAATGGAAAAAGGGGGAAACAAAAAGAGAAACATAAGGAAAAAGCAGAATGACTAACTTAGCAAGGAATTTTGCCTTAAAGAACTTTCTAAATTGAACTCAACTAGTAAATTAGTAAGGAGGTAAGTCATTAAAATGTGTAAGGGAATATGGGGACACCTAGGAGCAATTCTAGGAATGCTTTTAGGTGGGTGAGGGAAATAGGAGTAATTAAATAATTAATGAAATGAATTTCTGGTGCAACGAAGGGGATGAGTGACACATGTACGGGGAGGATTTTTCTTAATTAAATTATTGAACAATAAATTAAATAGGAATTTGGGAAAGAAATGACTTAGAAACTCTATATAAAGGAGGGAGGAGGAGGAGGATGGATCTCTTCCTTCATGCGTAGCATTACGCTGGAATATTTTTGACTTGACTGACTTATCTTGTGGGAGTTGGGATAGCCAGCTCAGTGAGGAGTGGTAGGTTGGCTTTGCGAGGAGAGATGGGAGCTAGTTGTTCTCTAGTTAGTGTGTGTGGCCCCTTTGTGGCTCAGGGGGCTAAGGGGGAACAAGAGTACCCCTAGCATTGGCTAGGAGTTATTAGAGAAGTCTCAATGATCGACAAGTAGGAGCAACACAGAGCGCGCGGGACAACGAATTGGAGCGGTCGACTTGGGATATAGTACACCTGCTTTTATTAATGAATGGTAGATTAATATTGATCTTGCCCCTTGATTTATGTACTTTTAATTGTGTAAATAAAGTGTTTGACTTAGCCTATTAATAGAGAAATTAAACTCACCATAGCCTTAATCTCGCTACTAGGCTTGAATCCCTTGGAAATCGATGCCGGAATGCTGTGACTATCCTGTTGATTTTATTGATTTTTATGAAGAGTTTGTGCCTTGTTTTCGTCCTCATCCCTAGATCATCAGTCCATGCTTGAGCAGTCGACCAGGAGCTAGATCGATGGTCGTCACTTTGTGTTAATAGAACTATAGATCCTAATGCCCTACTTTTCTATGCGTGGATTATGAGCGAAGGATGTTTTTCCTAGCTGTATACCCTTGTTGATTGTTCTAGGTTGATTGATTGCCTTACGCCTTGATGCAATTAATTAACTCTGTGATTTATTGCTTGATGGCGAAGTTTTACTTTGCTTTGGGCCACTCTGGACTGCGTTTTATTCTTTTATTACTGTGTGATGGTTGAATGCTATTACTCTTACTATTGCATTTTTCCCTTGCGTTTCACCTACGTCTTGATGGACAAATTACTTTTATCTTTTACTCTGAAATTTTATTCCTTACAAACTGGCGAATTTTCAGTCTGCAATTTAATACATCGACTGTAAATTTTTCTCTGCAATTTCATTATGTTTTAAGGCGAATTCACCTTTCTTTCTGACCCATCTAGCAATGATTTTCCTATACATTTTAATCTGTTTTAAGGGCGATTTTTGCCCGGCATTTTCATACGTATGGCATGAATTTATTCTCTGCATTATATGTTACAATGATGGCGATTTTACTCAGCTAAAATCGTGTGTTAAAACTCAACGAACTATTGCTGATGGTAAAACTCATCCTTGTTTTTATTTGATGAACCCAGCTGGCGTGATGTTAAACTTAGCGAAATTTTCCCCTTTAACTGACCTCGATTTTGGGTTAAACCACATACATTTTACCCTCTACGTGCCAATGCATTCAACCATGATTTTTTTCTTGGCATAATCCAACAATCAATTCATTTTTCAGGGCGTTCTACCCATCTTCCAACCTCGATGTTTTCTTGGCAATATAACCTGCGACCTTACTTTTTTATTATTACATAGTCAATTCATTTATTACCTGTGGGTTCATGGATTTAAATGATAGCTTTGACATTTTTTTGGTCTGCAAATTTAACTGTGTGTTCCTGCATTTGTTTGGACCCGCCTGCGCCCACTTAATATAGAGGCCGTGATTTGATGTGCTTGAATGCAATTTTTCTGGTGTGCCTACATGTTCATTGTGTGCTAGGAAACGATTCATCTTTCTTAGCCTGTAGCCACCGTGCAAACTCATCTTTATTGTGCCAACCTTACAATTTGTGCCCTCCACCTGTAACTGACATATTGACTGCGTTTTATGACTTCCACAGTGTCTTGATGTGGGTCAACGAATTATATCTTCCCTGGTAGCAAATTTATTACACTCCGAGTTACTGTGAATTTAATATATAAATTGGAAGAACAACATGGTGGGACAACGTGATTATCAATACAATTTTTCCTTTGACTATGGATATATTAATATCCATATGTTGAACAACGACTACACCTAACCAAAAACAATTTATATAATAGACTGCAAGTTTTTACATATGTTCGACAACAAATTTATACTGGATAGACCACAGTTCATCTGATGACATCTTTTTGCCACATTTTTATAAACCACATGCCTTTTAATCACATACAACTATCTTTTATATTTATGATGATCGTTGTTTTATAGGTTGACAAGTAATTTTAATAAACAGATTTCTAAGAGGCCAGATATGATGATAGAAATTATTGTTTTCGTTTCAGTTCATAGGACATCAATTTTATTAATTAATATCACATTGATTGACAATAATTATTGGAAATCTATTTTATAAATTGTATGGCAGTGATTGATGACAACGATCTTGTACATTGGCAGTGATTTCCATAATGATTATTGATTGATAGCATGTTGTCGACAACCCTTATTAATAGCTTATCAATGGAGTCATCCAGAAACTTGTTAATTTAGACAACATTAATAAACAACAAGTAGCATCAAATTTTCATTGAATAGCTTTGACATGGCATTTATTTATAAACAACAAAACAACTTTAAAATAGCATTAAAAATAGCATTGAAATGGCACTTATATATAGACAATGAAGTAGCATCGAATAACATTGAAGGAGCATTAAATCTAGACATCGATCTCTTTAAGGAACATCACTATATTTTTAAACGGTAAAGTCTCTATTGTACATCATTACTTATGATTTCATTATTAGCTCTTGGTGTATAGACAACTAATGTATAGAGAATTAATTTAGACGACAATGCTATTTTGTGTACAACCATGATTTGTCGAGTGCGGGGAGGCTTTGTATAACTAGCCAATTTAATATGTAATGACAACGTATCTATATTTAATGTGATACTGTAATATCAATATTTATATTATATAGATAGCAATTTTATTATTGTTTCAGTTTAAAACGATAACGAATTTCCTCCTTAGGAAAATGCCTATCTGATAACAAAATTGGAAATTAGTACAGGGAACCAATTGGTGGGCAATAATTAATTTAATGTGTGTAGATTGATTTTTGTTGCGCAAGGAATTTATTGTGTTTTATGAATGTCATATTCATCTTTTTGACTTGTCGATTAGGTGCTAGGTTTAGTCGACAGGGGTTAGATAGTTAACTTGATCTCCTAGCGCGTCGTTTTGGGCTTGTGTTGAGGGTCCAGTTATGTTGTTGCACCACAATTGTTGTCGCGCCTATCATTTGACGATGACAATATTTCTGATGAGGGGATCATTGTGCACCTTAATGGATAGAGGTGAATGATAACTTGGTTGGAGTCTGTGCTACCTGTTGTGGGCGTTGGTTCATGGTTTTGGTTGTGGTGCTTGGGTTATATTGCCTTCATGCATTGGTTTTGCGTGCATAGAGGTTCTAGTTACTGACCGTGAGGCCATTGTGTTGGGATGGGGGATGTTGTCCTTAGCTTGTAAGCGTTGTCATGTTGTGTTTCCGACAAGGATCATTCCTATATTTGTTTTACGCATGTTTCACCTAGTTGATCATTGTGATAGTGTGTTGATTAGTTGTTGTCTATGGCCTGATTTGCGAGTGTGGTGATCATCGTCAGACGTGTTTTTTAGCTGTAATCATAGTTGTCATGCTGTTTAAAAAAAAACAAATCTTTCTCTTTGCTTCATTTTTAGTCATAATGGCTGAGGGGCATTACATATGGTATTAGAGCGGGTTCAACCCACGACTTGGGAACAACATGACTTTCATTGGTATGATATTTGATTATAATGTTGCTAATTAAGTTGACTTGTATTCGTGCAAGTAATCATGGTTAGAGGATGCCACCGAGGTAGACGATGAGGTGCCAGGGGAGGAGGCACAACACCTCCAGAAGCATCCATGTGTAAGGGGTCTAATCCCCAGGGAGACGAACAAGTTTTCGGGAAGGAGAAGATAGTGGTGGGTGATGTGGTTGGGATGATGAGGTATTTTCAGTGGATGTCTGAGGCACTGATCAACCATTTGGAAAGAGATGAGGCCAGGGCCCCAACACCCCCTGAGGGTCCACCGCGCGCTCTGGTTGGTACTGGTAGCATTCAACGCGAACTTGAGAAGGTCAAATTTCTTGAGTTCTTTGGTGTCCCGGATGGAGAATCCTCTGAGGCATGGTTGGAGAATATGGCGATGTGCTTTTCACTTCACGACTATACCTTCAATGTGAAGGTATGCATGATGATATTTAAACTAAAGGGGAGCTCTCTTCTATGGTGTAAAACACTCCTACCACAATTGAACATGGCCGTCCAAGACGTGTCATGGGAAATGTTCGAGGAATGGTTCTGAGAGAGGTACCTATCGGAGGAATTCATTGAGAATCAACTCAATGAGTTCAATGCCTTGCGATAGGGAGGCTGTATGGTGCCCGAGTACGAGGCCTGTTTTATGGAGTTGCTTCAGTATGCTCCGCACCTTAATACTGAGAAACTTAGGGTCAACAGGTTCTTGTTTGGCCTTAATGTCAACATACATGCAAAGGTTAGGATTCTGATGCCTCAAACCTTACATGATGCCATCCAGAAGGCCCTCATATTAGAGGAGGAGCTTATTAGAGGGGGTCAGAGTAGGACTCCCACGAGACCTGCATGGCAGGTGTCATCTGGTGTGCATTAGCATCAAACACCAGCTAGACAGATGCTAGGGTTTCATGGCTTCCAGAGAGGATCCACTTTCACTATGCCTCAGTGACCAGTGCCTTAACAACAGACACCTTATCAGGGACCACAACATCAACAACAACATCGACCGCAACAACAACNTTAGGCATGTTCAACAGAATATACCAGGATTCCAGGCCGGTGGGCCGTTAGCTTCTACTTCGGGTACTAGGAGTACTAGACCAAAGAAGGGGTGTTGGACTTGTGGGGAGCCACACTACCAGTGCGACTGACCAGTGGAGAAGACTAGAGAATATAGATTAGTCGGACCCACCCATTGGATTCATGGAGTGGTGAATAACCGCCAGGAAGAGCACCAGTCGAATGTGTTCGAGACGTCAGTTACTGTCTCTGACCAGACCCTTAGTATTTTAATAGATCCCGGTGCTACCGAGAGTTTCATTTTTGGTGCAGCGCTAAAAAGGATTAAGGTAAAGGTAGTCTAACATGATGAGTTTAGCTTTGTAGAGATGGCTTCAGGAACCAAACAAAAGGTTGGAGGAAAGGTTATGGGTTGTACCCTTAACCTGGGAGAGTTTATCACCAGGGCCAACCTGTATGTCACGATCTTAGAATCTTATGACGTTGTGATCGGTATGGACTGGTTGGAATCACATGAGGCGATACTCAATTATAAGAAAAAATGGTTGAGCTTGGTCGATGATGAGAGAAAGAGACACGTGATTGTAGGTCGGAACTAGGGAGTTTCCCTGAGGTTTATCTCTTCCTTGTAGTTACAAAAGAGTATGTGCAAGGGATGTAAGCTTTATGCGATCCTTGCATTAAGCGAAAAGGGAGTAGCTGAAGGTCTAGAAAACCTTATAGTGGTGAGAGAGTTTGTAGACATATTCTAGGAAGAGTTACCTAGGATGTCGTTGGAGAGGGAATTGGAATTTACCATAGACCTAAAACCGGGGACTGAACCAATAGTGAGAACACCTTATCGTATGTCAACCCCGGAGTTACAAGAGTTGAGAATGCAACTAAAGGAGTTGCTGGACTTGGGACTTATACGTTCAAGTGTGTCACCATGGGGTGCACCTGTTATTTTCATATGAAAGAAGGATGGTTTGTGGAGAATCTACATTGACTACCATTAATTGAACAAGGCAACGATCAAGAATCAATATCCATTGCCAAGGATTGATGATCTATTTGATCAGATGAAGGGTGCTATGGTGTTTTCAAAGATCGATTTGTGATTAGGGTATCACCAGTTATGGATCAAGGAGGATGACGTCCTTAAGACCTCCTTTAAGATGAGGTTTGGACATTACGAGTTTATTGTTTTACCATTTAGACTAACAAACGCCCCAGGGGTATTTATGAGTTTGATGAACGGGGTGTTCCGCGAGTACTTGGACAAGTTCGACCAAGTATTCATTGATGATATTTTGATTTAATCTCAGATGATGGAGGAGCATGACGAGCATTTGCGCTTGGTACTACAATGTCTGCAAGAGCACAAATTGTATGAGAATTTTTCTAAATTCTCATTTTATCAATCAAAGATTCACTACTTAGGGCATGTCATCTCCGGTGAAGGTATCGACGTGGATACAGATAAGGTCGAGGATATTATGGAATGGCCTGCACTGATGAATGTCCTAGAAGTGCGTAGCTTCATGGGTTTAGCAAGATACTATCGATGGTTTGTCGAGGGATTTTCAAAGATAGAAAATACGATCACGGAATTGTAGAAGAAGAACAAGAAGTTTGTTTGGACCGAGAAATGCATAGAAGCATTTCGGAGGCTCAAGGAGCTATTGAAAATGGCACCGATACTAAAGGTCCCTGACATGGATGCAAAATTCTTGGTATGCACTGACGCATCCAAGGAAGGTTTAGGTGGAGTCTTGAAGCAAGATGGTTGAGTGATCGCTTACATCTCAAGGACACTGATAAGGCATGAGGAGAACTATGTGATGCATGTTTTGGAGTTGTTAGCCATTGTATATGCCTTGAGGGTTTGGAGACACTACCTTGTTGGATGAGAATTTGAACTAAATACGAACCACTGTGGACAACAACACATCTTTATGCAAAGTGACCTGAACGCGCAACAATGACGTTGGTCGAAATTGATTAGCGAGTGCGATTTCAAGATTTCTTACATAAAAGAAACAATGAACTGAGTGGTAGATGCATTTATTCAGAGACCTCACATCTTTTTGGTGTTGCCTCTTCAGACGAATCTACGTGAAAAGAGTCTAACTTTACAACGCGACGATGAATGGTACAAAGAGGTCAAGGATTTTATCGGACAAAACCAAAGATGATTTTAGGGGCTAAATTTCACTCATGGGCTAATTTTCCATGGTTTTTCCCAAAAACATATTCGCTATTCTAAAAATGTTTCACCCAAATACTATAGGATAAAATTATGTTACCTTAAAAATTGCAAACATTTTATACAAACTATATAAAATCCTTAGGAATCTGAATATTTTTACAAAAACATCGCCAAACATTTATAGTTGTCATATGACGGATTAGTAAGATTCGCCAAGGTTTCTACATTTTAAAATAAATTTCCATCCTTAAAATCATCCTTGGATAAAATACAATGATGGTACCAATATTTGAAGGATTTACGTTGGACGATGATGGACTACTGATATTTAAAAATCGAATTTACGTACCATCGAACGATGATTTGAGGAGTTTGATCCTAAATGAGGTTCACAGAGAAGTGTACATGGATCACCTAGGAGTCACAAAGATGAGGGTGGACCTTAAACCCTTATTTTTTGGGAAGGGAATGAAGGAAGAAATAGTTATCTATGTGGCCATATGTCTAGAACATCAGCAGGTAAAGGATGAACATAGACATCCAACAAGATTACTATATCCACACGCTATTCCAGAATCGAAATGGGAGGCTATTTCGATGGATTTCATTGTTGGATTTCCATTGATGGCAAGGAGACACGACTCAATTTTTGTGGTAGTCGACACTCTGATGAAGAGTGCTCATTTTATTCCTGTGTGTATGATGTATCAGGAAGCTGACATAGCTAGAGTTTTCATCAGTGAGATTGTGAGGCTACATGGAGTGCCTAAGAGGATTATATCCGATCGAGGATCGATGTTTACTGGACGATTTTGGACTAGTTTCCAAGAGGCCTTGGGAACCCAACTTAAATTTAGTATTGCGTATCACCCGGAGATTGACGGGTAGATCGAACGAACAAACCAAATATTGGAAGACATGTTGTGCATGTACGTGATGGACCAACAAAAGTGTTGGGAAGAATTCTTTCCACTGGTAGAATTTGCTTATAACAACAGTTACCAAAGCACCATTAAGATGGCACCTTTTGAGTTCCTTTATGGGCGATCGTGTTAGACTCCTTTGATTTGTGATCGACTTGAGGATAGGGTTCTGGTGGGACTAGAAGTGATCCAAGAAATGGAATATCAAATGAAAACAATAAGACAAAGGATCAAAGAAGAACATGATCAACAAAAGAGTTATGCCGATGCGCACCATGTCAACCATAGTTACGCAGTGGGTGATAGATTCTTCTTGCGGGTAAAACCACATAAGAGTTCGATCAAGTTTGGAAAGGGAGATAAACTCTCTCCTAGGTTCATCAGACCTTTCGAGATTGTAGAGAGTAAGGGACCTGTGGCCTATCGACTAGCCTTGCTTGATTCTTTGAGGCGTATGCACGATGTTTTTCATGTATCTGTTTTGAGACATTATATTAGTGATCCTACAAATGTTATTGACATGATTTATTTTTAGGTATCAGATGAGGGGGAGCTCATAGCTGATACAATCTGTATCCTAGATCATCACATTCGAAAACTATGAAGTCGAACAATAGATCAGGTCAAGGTCTAGTGCGACAACTATAGTTTGCACTCGGCGACTTGGGAGAATGCATATCATATGCGCCAACAGTTTCCATTTTTGTTTGATTGATAGAATTATGTCACTGTGATACACATGATTTCAGCACTTATATACTGTGAAACTTTGGGACGAAGTTTAGACCAAGAGGGGGTGTATGTAACATCCCACTCTTGCGCACACTGAGCGAACTTATTCTTTGAGGATACTTGATTTCAAGTGATCCAGATTATTATACTATTGGTCGTTGATTATGATTATGAGGCATTATGGATGTGATTATATGTTATTTTTTTGTATTGACTTAGACAGGGCTATTGAATCGGTTCTCCTGAGTGTGCAGGATTTGGACCTCGAGGATGCTGAGGCATCGATGAAACCCTTGGACTCTGGATTGAGTCAGGGAGTGGACTATTGGGGTTTGATTGTTGTATATATGACATGTGTGCATATGATTAGATGTTATGATTATGGATTTTATTCTAACATGATTTGTTGATGATGCATTATGATGATAGCTTGTCGACCAGACTCACATGTGGAGTAGAGGGGTCACGCACGACTACCAGAGACATTGAGGGAGAGTTGTGGAGAGAAGCCCTGCCACAGCCTACTAGCACTCCCACCGTGGCTCAAACTGTAGGTTAACGACTACCTAGTTCGAGAAGACCCACGATGCCATGAGGGAAGACTGCGACAGTCGCTCACGATGATTCTAAGGGGTGTGCAATAAGACAAGGGCCTTATTCCTTAGAGGCCCTTAGTCTCCCACAAGACCACTTGACAGAGTATTGAATCCAGGGGTTTTTGATGTCTACAAAGTCAATCAGGAGGTGAGTGGCATCCTTGGAGCATGTAGTGCATCCTGAAGGGAATGTCACGCAAGGGAAACATAATGAGGCAAGTGGCACCCTTGGAGCACCTAGTGTGTCCTGAAGGGAAATTTGTGTTATTAAATAATAAATGAATAAATCTAGATGGCCTTAGAATGAATGACGTGAACATAAATATTTATAACAATTTCCCTAATAAAAATGTCGCCCGACCTAGGAAAATAAAATCTAGGTCTAAGTGATACTTGTGGTAAAAAAATAAAAATAAAAAATAAAATAAATAAATAAATAATACTAATAATCATCATTAAACATGTGACGAGAAGGGGGTAAGAAATTCAATTAATTTATAAAAATCAAGTTACTTTGGGGGATTAAATTGTTAAAAAAAAGGATATAATTGTTTTGTTACATATGCTAATTAAAAATTTATTAATTAAAAAGAAAAAGGGAAAAAAGGTAATTTCTACACTTGCTAATTTGAGTTTTAGATAAAAAGGGAAAGAGGGAAATTTAAAAGAATTAGGAAATTAATGGAAAGAGGGAAATTTAAAAGAATTAGGAAACTAAGGGAAAAGGGAAAAACAGAAAGAGAAAGTGAAACATAAGGAAAAAACAGAATGACTAACTTAGAAAGGAATCTTGCCTTTAAGAACATTCTAAATTGAACTCAACTAGTAAATTAGTAAGGAGGTAAGTCATTAAAATATGTAAGTGAATATGGGGACACCTAGGAGCGATTCTAGGAATGATTTTAGGTGGGTGATGGAAATAGGAGAAATTAAATAATTAATGAAATGATTTTCTGGTGTAACGAAGGGGATGGGTGACACATGTATGGGGAGGATTTTTCTGAATTAAATTATTGAACAATAAATTAAATGGGAATTTGGGAAAGAAATGACTTAGAAACTCTATATAAAGGAGGGAGGAGGAGGAGGATGGATCTCTTCCTTCATGTGTAACATTACGCAGCACGATTTTTGACTTGACTCACTTATCTTGTGGGAGTTGGAATACCCAGCTCAGTGAGGAGTGGTAGCTCGGCCTTGCGAGGCGAGCTGGGAGCTAGTTGATATCTGGTTAGTGTGCATGGACCCTTTGTTGCTCGAGGGGCTAAGGAGGAATAAGAGTACCCCTAACACTGGATGGAAGGTACCGGTGAAGTCTCAATGGTTGGCAAGCGGGAGCAGCACAGAGCACGTGGGACAACGACTCGGAGTAGTCGACTTGGGCTACGGTATGCATGATTTTATTAATGAATGGTATATTAATATTGATATTTCACCTTCATTTATGTACTTTTAATTGTGTAAATAAAGTGTTGGACTTAGCCTATTAATCGAGAACTTAAACTCACCATATCCTTAAGCTCGTTGCTAGGCTTGAATCCCTTGGCAATCGATCCTGAAATGCTGTGACTATCCTGTTGCTTATATTGATTTTTATGAAGAGTTTGTGCCTTGTCTTCATCCTCATCCCTAGATCATCAGTCCATGCCTGAGTAGTCTGCCAGGAGCCGAATCGATGGCCATGATTGTAAATTTTTCTCTGTAATTTCATTATGTTTTAAGGCGAATTCACCTTGCATTCTAACCCATCTGGCCAATGATTTTCCTATACATTTTAATATGTTTTAAGGGCGATTTTTTCCCAAAGTTTTCATACATCTGGCATGCGTTTATTCTTTGCATTATATGTTACAATGATGGTGATTTTACTCAACAAACTATTGCTGATGGTAAAACTCATCCTTGTTTTTATTTGATGAACCCAACCAACGTGATGTTAAACTCAACGAATTTTTCCCCTTTAATTGTCCTTGATTTTGGGTTAAACCAAAACGATTTTACCCTCTGCGTGCCAATGCATTCAACCACAATTTTTCACCTGGCATACTCCAGCAATCAATTTTTTTTTTCTGGGCGTTCTACCCATCTTCCAGCCTCGATTTTTTCTTGGCAATATAACCCACGACCTTACATTTATCTTATTACACAGTCACTTCATTTATTACCTACAGGTTCTTGGATTTAAATGACAACTTTCATGTTTTTTTTGTCTGCAAATTTCACTGTGTGTGGTTGCATTTGTTTGGACCCATATGGACCCACTTAATATAGAGGTTGCAATTTGTTGTGCTTGACTGTGATTTTACTGGTGTGCCTGTGTGTTCACTGTGTGCTGGGAAACAACCCATATTTCTTAGCTTATAGCCACCCTGCGAACTCATCTCTATTTTTCCAATCTTACCATTTGTGCCCTCCACCTGTTACTGACGTCTTTACTGCGTTTTATGACTTCCACGGTGTCTTGATGTGGGTCAGCGAATTATACTTCCCTAGTAGTGAATTCATTACACTCTGAGTTACTACGAATTTAATATATAAATTGGAAGAACAACATGGTGGGACAACGTGATTATCAATATGATTTTTCCTATGACTATAGATATATTAATATCCATATCTTGAACAACGACTACACCTAACCGACAATAATTTATATAATAAACTGCAAGTTTTGACAACAACTTTATACTGGATAGACCACAGTTCATCTGATGATAGCATTTGCCACATTTTGATAAACTGCATGCCTTTTAATAACAAACAACAATTTTTTATATTTATGATGACTGTCGTTTTATAGATTGAAAAGTAAATTTAATAAACAGATTTCTAGACAGGCCATATATGATGATAGCAATTATTGTTTTTGTTTCATTTCATAGGACAACAATTTTATTAATTATTATCACATTGATTGACAATAATTATTTGACAACTATTTTATACATTGTATGGCAGCGATTGATGGCAACGATCCTATACATTGGCATCGATTTCCATAATGATTATTGATTGATAGCATGTTGTCGACAACCCTTATTAATAACTTATCAATGGAGTCATCCAAAAACTTGTTAATTTAGACAACATTAATAAACAACAAGTAGCATCAAATTTGCATTGAATAGCTTTGACATGGCATTTATTTATAAACAACAAAACAACTTTAAAATATCATTAAAAATAGAATTGAAATGACACTTGTATATAGACAACTAAGTAGCATCGAATAACAATGAATAACATTGAAGGAGAATTAAATCTAGACATCGATATCTTTAAGGAACAACACTATATTTTTAAATGGTAAAGTCTCTATTGTACATCATTACTACTAATTTCATTATTATCTCTTGGTGTATAGACAACTAATGTATAAAGAATTAATTTAGACGGCAATGATATTTTGTGTACAACCATGATTTGTCGAGTGTGGGAAGGCTGTGTATAACTAACCAATTTAATATGTAATGACACCGTCTCTATATTTAATGTGATACTATAATATCAATATTTATATTATATAGATAGCAATTGTATTATTGTTTCAGTTTAAAACGATAGCGAATTTCCTCCTTAGGAAAATGCCTATCTGATAACGAAATTGGAAATTAGTACAGGTAAACAATTGTTGGGCAATAATTAATTTAATGTGTGCAGATTGATTTTTGTTGCGCAAGGAATTTATTGTGTTTTATGAATGTCATAGTCATCTTGTTGACTTGTCAATTCGGTGCTAGGGCTAGTCGTTGGGGATTAGATAGTTAACTTGATCTCCTAGCGCGTCGTTTTGGGCTTGTGTTGAGGGTCCAATTATGTTGTTGCACAATGATTATTGTTGTGCCTATCATCTAGTGATGACATGATTTATGATGAGGGGATCCTTGTGTGCCCTAATGGATATATGTGAATGATAACTTGGCTGGAGTCTGTGCTACCTGTTGTGGGCATTGGTTCATGGTTGTGGTTGTATTTCCTTCATGCGTTGGTTTTGCACGCATAGAGGTTCTAGTTACTGACCATGAGGCCATTGTGTTGGGATGGGGGATGTTGTCCTTAGCTTGTAAGTGTCGTCGTGTTGTGTGTCCGGCGGGGAGTCTTTCCTATCTTTGTTTTACGCATGTTTTGCCCAGTTGATTGTTGTTCTAGTGCGTTGAGTCATTGTTGTCTGTGGCCTGATCTGCGGGTGTGGTGCTCACCGTCAGATGTGTTGTTTAGTTGTAATCATAGTTTTCGTCCTGTTTAAAAAATAAAAAATCTTTCTCTTTTCTTCGCTTTTAGTCATAACGGCTGAGGGGCATTACATCAAGGTAGAAGGCCTTAGATGACTTCCACATGTCTAGACAGTTAGACCTATGTGAAAATACCTATCCAATGCTACAAACATCAACACTCCCTCTTAGAAAGGAAGGTAATTTGCACCACTCCAATTTTGTCCCTGAAGAACACAAACATCCATTTAACCAAGGGTTTGATCAAAATATTTTCAACCTACTCATATGTGGAAATATATTGAAGCTTCACTGCTCCCTTCTATATCGTATCTCGGATGTAGTGTTATCTGATCTCAATATGCTTGGACCTTTCATGGAATACTTGATTCTCTAAGAGTTTGAAACAACTATGATTATAATAGTATATCACCGTAGACTCCAACATCTCGTCAAATAACCCTAAACGCAATTTGTGAAGACAAATTGCTTCACAAATAGCCATACTATTTTCCATGTACTCTTCCTCTGCTAAAATGAGTGCTACATAAGTTTGATTCTTATTGAACCATGTAATCACTACTGGTCCCAAGCTGAAGAAACACCCTGAGTTTGTCTTTCTATCTACTGCAAGCCCTACCCAATATTAGTCTAAATATCCTTATACCCTCACTCCTTCACCTACAAGATACCTCAATCCATACTCCAATGTACCTCTCAAGTACCTGAGCACATGCTTCACTGCTATCCAATGCACCTGCCTTAGCTCCACCATGAACTGGCTCAAGGTGTTAACAACAAAACATATATTTGGCCTGATGTTGACCAAATACATCAAGGACCATATTAGTTGCATGTATATCCTAGGATCCACCAATTCTGAATAATAAGTGATAACCTTCTTCAGATTGATAACCGTAAGTGTATTCATTAGTCTACAATCCTCCATCTTGAATCTCCTCAAGATATCTATTGCGTACTTCCCTTGTCCAAGGAATATATCTCCTCATACTTTCCATACCTCTAGCCCCAAGAAATAATGCATGAAGCCAATGTGATTCATCTTGAACTGAATAGATAAATCTCCTTTTCACTTTGCAATAAGCTCCTCTACACCTGTGAGAAACAAATCATCCATGTACAACACCAAGATGAGTGGATCAACCCAAAAAAGTATGAAGTACAAGTTAGGATCCACTTCACTTTTGGTAAATCCCATACTCTACAAGTATCTGTCAATCCTAGAATACCACGCCCTGGGTTCCTATTTGAGTTTGTACAAGGATTTCTTAAGCCTACACAAATGATACTCCCTCCCATGTACCTCAAATCCATGAGGTTTCTCTCTATATACTTACTCCTCAATGATCCAGTTAAGGAAATCCATATTCACATCCATTTGATGAATCCTCCACCTCACAATTGAAGCAATAAAATAAAATCTCCAATAGAAGCATACCTGGTGATTGGAGAAAATGTATCCTCGTAGTACACTCCCTCTTTATGAGAGAACCCTCTCACCACAAACCTCACCTTGAAATTTATGATGCTACCATATGAAATATGCTTGATCTTGTAGATCCACTTCTCACAATTGACTTCCCCTATGATCTTGAAACTATATTGCAAACATAATTCCTCATAATAGAGGTGTACTCCTCTACCATGAAATCCCACCAAACCTGTCGATTTGTTTCTTCCTAGCAAATGGAAGGTTCAAAATTAATGATTCTACTCATAAGTTCCATATAGCTCAGAAACTTCCTCAAAGGCATGTGCTCTTTGACTGTAATCCTATGAGCCTCACCAACATCCCTAAATGTATGCAATAACCACCTGGGTCTCCTGATACAGCTGGAAAGGGATAAAGCCTTCCCACTTGAAGTTTGAATCCATGAAATAGAAGCTCTTGACTTCTACTCATCCTTCAGAGCCTGCTACTCCTCATCCTTTTTCATTGCTGATGATTCTAATATCTCCTAAATGCCAATTTTTGCTTGAAATTAACATCTTTTATCACAACTATCTTCTACTGCATTGATATGAAGATCTTGTAATCCTTTGAGGTCTCATTGTACCCCAAAAATGTACCCTTCTATCATGAAGGATCCAACATCATCCTCTTCTCCATAGACACATGGATGTAGAATGGACATCCAAATATCCTCAAATGTTTGATCTCTGGATTCACTCCTGAGAATGCTTCCTCTGGAGTCTTTTCCTCATATATCCTGTGAGGACTCCTATTATTCAATATACCATAGTGTAACATGTCTCTGCCCAAAGAAACATAGGAAATTTCTGTTCATGTATCATATCCATGGAAGAACTAATGATGGACCAATTTTTTCTCTTTGCAACCCCATTTTGTTGAGGGTTGTATAAGATTGTCAACTCCCTCTTGATCACCGCCTCCTTGCATAAATGATTGAATTCATTGGAGGTGTAATCTCCATCATTATCCGACCTCAAGACCTTGATCTTATTTCATATATGGTTCTCCACCTGAGCCCTGAACTCTTGAAACTGACTGAATACCTCATCCTTATTCTTCATAAAGAAGATCCATGTTATCCTAGAAAAATCATCAATGAATGTCACATAGTATGACCCTCCCTGCATTAATTATATTGAAATTGGCCCACACACATTTGAATTTATAATATCCAATATCCCCTTATACCTACTCTCGCTTCTTGGAAAAACAACCTTGAAATTATTGCCAAGTGCACACCCTCTGCACACTCCCTATTGCTCAATATTGAACTTTGAAAGACCTGTAACAATCCCCTTCAAAATCGAAAATTCTTTGTAGTGTAGGTGTCCCAACCTCGTGTACCATAGATCACATAGGATGTCACTAGCATGTACCAAATCCTGAATAGGCTTTCCCTACAACTTGTATAAAGTTCCCTCTATAACCCCAATGACCTTGATGTGTCTGGGATAGTTGTCTCTGTATAGATGAGTACTTTCCCTCTCTAATAAGTAACAAGAAAAACATGTTCTCCATAATTGATACTAAGAACAAGTTATTCTTTAGTTCTGGTATGTAAAGCACATTCTAGGCATTGAATGAACCTCTTAACTCAAGTTGGAACAAAACTATTCCCTCTCCCTTCACTGTATACTTGTAATCATCACCAAACTCCACTTGAATGTCCAAGTCCCTCTCATTTAGACTGCTAAATCTCTCTCATTATTATTTCATATGATGAGATGCACCACTGTCAAAGTACCATGAACTCTTGGTAGTTGTTCTGGTAGAAAGTCAAGAAACTAGTGAGAAATCATTCTCAAACTTCACTGCAAACTCATATAGCTATGTATATGTTGATGTTGTAGTATGCATCTTTCCTTTTCCCTTCTTCTTCTCTATATACTAAGATGCATAATTTCCATTATTATGACATGAGAAACAATTGATTTTACTCAAGTCCTTCTTCTTACCTATCTACAATGATCCTCCATCATTGTTACCCTTCTTGTTGGAACTCTTTTCTTTTCCCTTCCTTGTATTATTGACAAGGGCCAAGTTATGATCACTACTTCCCTAATTGGTGTTGTTAGAATCCTCCCATGTCTCTTATTGGATGAAATCATCCCAAATCCTCTTCCATTCTAGGATATTTTACCTAGTGCAAACTCCCTTGAAAAATGGTTCCCAAGACTTGGGAAGACCATCCAATGCCACATTCACGAGCTCTATGTCATCCTTTTTCTCCCCTATGGATGAAATACAATCACATACATGAGTGATCCTCATGAAATAGATGGTAACATTGTCATATCTAGACATATTCATAGATCTGTGTCTATTTCTTAGGATCATCTTCCTATTCATGTTAGTGCTATGGAATAATCCTACCAGGGCATCAACAAAATCCTACTAGGGAATAAAACATCTCCTTGACCATATTCTTCTTGGATAATTGATGAATTATATGATCCTTCAATGAATCCAAGATAACCCTCTAAAATTTGATATATTTCGTGTGAGATGCCAAAGCTAGTGGATTTGTTGGTGGAACAACTACTTTGTCCACTAAATCCCAAAGGTCATACTCCTTCAATGCCAAATTAACTCTTTCTTTCCAATATATGAAATTGGATACTCCATAAAATATATCTTCAACTCTCATACTTTCTGATGCCATCCCTTAGACTTGATAAAATTTCCTAAAAATAACCTACTGCTGAAACTGGACCTATACATCCTCTGCTCGCACTCACTTGTGATATTTGTGTGACCTATATGTTGATACAATCACAATTATGTGAAACCTGTATAATGATACTCGTTTTGTTCAACACGACTTGTATGTTGATACTTTCACTTTTTCCCCATGACCTGTAATGGAATACCTATTCTATCTGTGAAGCATGTACCATAATACTCACACTATCCTCAACGATCAATTCGACTGCACTATGATTGTTTCACTGAAATCTATCCTTCAAATTTTTAATACTGGTTTATTGATCTGGATTCCTCTCAGAGTGAGTTCTTTGATACCATGTTGTAATCCCTATCCCGACACCTAGGTATCTTGTTACCTAGGTATCCCAATTAGAAAATAGACAAAGTACATCAAAACTTGATTGGCTGATCTATTTCCAAAATTGCTATACAATCCTATACGACTATAATGTGTATTTTACATTGATACCCATGCTATTTCGTGTGGCCTATAACAAAATACTCACGCTATATGCATGACTTGTATGCTGAAAATAATGCTATTTGTGTGATCTGTACCAAAATACCTTCGTCATACGTGACAAAATATCCTTCTGCTACACACTTTCTCTCTCTCTTCCTTTGACCTAGATCTCTAGATGGAAGTCCTTCACCACCTATCTAATATCTCCTTAAATCACAGTCCTTTGTGATCCAACTCTCTCTATATAAAAAAGTGTCTTCCTCCTTCACCCTAGCCTTGCTTTTATAAGATTGAGTTATGACCTAAACCTAATCTCCAAAGTGACATGTGATTGACGATTGAGATTACTTCTCACCTCACTTGATATCAATGGCTATTATTTAATTCACTAATGCTAATTAAAGCATGTATTTAAATAAAAATCAACTCACTAATAAAATAACTTTACTTTAATAATTCCTTTAATTAAATAAAAGTCTCAAGGTATAAGGCTTTGGATGAATTTCACACATCTAGACACTTAGAAATATGTAGAAATACCTGTTCGATGCTACAAACATCAATAATTTACAGGTTTCGAGTGAATCAAGACCGCCAATTTTCCTAGTCCCTCACCATTGGATCTGTCGGGGATGAGGCTATAGAAAAGGTTGGATTAGGGAATGGATTGTGGGTTGTATAACATAATTTTCCAATGGGAAGGATCTGACTCACCTCATTTATCTTGAGACGAGTGATCCCGAGCCATTCATATAGGAAAGTTTATTTCCTAGTTGGTGTAGTTGCATTCTCTTGAAGTATTTTTGAGGGAGGGTGATGCATTGTGGGACATGTCATTTCCACAATAACACACATTCCATTATATATAGTGGTGTAGATGACATGGAGGAAGTCCACGTGAAGGATAAAAGACAGAGTTCGATAAGAAGGGCGTAACACCTGAGACCAAAAGCGTAGTGAAGGGATAAATTTTGACATCCCATCATCCTAAGTGGGGTTTAGGGGGTCGGGTGTTACGTCATAGGGACATATTACAGAGGGTTGGATCCTTGATATCGAGTGCTACATGTGATTTTGGCACTCTAAAAATGTTCCAATTGACCAAATGAATTCTTTTGGTGTTTTTTTTCCCTTTGTGCCAAAGAAACCACTCATAAGCTATTGAGAGCTTGATGTTAGCAAGAGCTAGAAGGGTAGAGAACTAGAAGATATGTAAAGTTGGAAGGACATGTTTTATGAGAACCACTCTATCTATGAAGTTGAGCCAAAGGGATCCCCACTAAGTAAATTTGGATTTTATTTTTTCCAGAATGTGGATCCAAGAAGAGTTGGGGAGGGATTTAAGGCAAATAGGGATGCCTAGGTATCTGAAAGTTTTCCATTTTCCCACCAATTGGAATTGTAAGACTGTGGAAATCTATATGGTTATCCTAGCATTTATGTTTCAGTTGCATATATGGATTTTTATTTTGTTAATCAATACCTCATAGGCTTGCATGAAATCATCCAATAATGCTTTGATTCTTGTGGGAATGATCATGGAATCCCCGCCATTAGGAGGATGTCATATGCAAACTAAGAGTGATTTATCCTTTTTGCATCTTGAATTATCTTTAATCTAAGTATTGTTTTCAGGAACCTTTCCTTTTCTAGTTGACTACCAAGATATTTAGTGATCAGGATGTATAGAAGAGGGGATAGGGGAGAACCCTACCTAATCCCTATGGAAATTTTGAATAAGGAAGCATGTCTATCATTAGCCAGAGGTGTTATCTAGGGATTTTTGATGCAGGCCAAGATCTAGGAGAGGATCTCTTTCCCAAACCAAAATCAAGATAAGATTGCAAAAATAAAGTTGTGTCCTAATCTATCAAGGGAATTTTCCATATCAATTTTGATAATCATTCCATTTCCTCCTTGCTCCCTACTTGAATGAATTGCTTCTTGTACCAAAATGATATTGTAAATCATTTTCCTTTTCTCAAAAAATCCCCCTTGATTCGAGGATATTAGTTTATGAAGGAGAGGATTAATTTGGTTGGTGATTATCTTTGAAATGATTTTGTAGGACAAATTGCACAAGGAAATGGGTTGAGATCTTGTGAAAGTAGAGGGATTAGATTATACGAGAACGATGGCCAAGAATGTGGAATTAGTATTTCCTCCTATTCTGGTCGATCATTGGACATATTTAACCATTCTAATAATATCCTGTTAGATTATGTGGCATCATTTGTGGTAAAAGTGGGCTGAGAATCCATCAGGGCTCGATGCTTTGTCTGAGTGCATTTGAAGGAACCTGTCAATCAATTCAATTAGTTGAATTCTTCGAGATTAAATTATCAACATGAGGATCGTAAACTAATGAATTGAAATGCAATATATATGTAGGTACTATTTCTAATGTATCTAATCATGCATAAGGAAAAAATGTTCACTACTTTAGCTGTAGAAACATACTTCTATTTAGCTGCAGAAAGAACATATTAAGGATAATAATACCAAAAACAAAGTTGATAAGAAAATACAGATAATTCTAAAATTTAGGCACACCAATTTACTAGATGGTTATAATGATATTTCAATTACATGAAACAATGAGAGTTCTTGTTGATCATAACATTAAATTATTCAACTAATGGTTGGTATATTAGTTACCTCTATGTAAACAAAAAGGAATAAATTGCAGAAAGGAAATGATAGAATTAAGAAATCACACAACTGGATAAAAAAAAACACAATACCAACAATGATAAAGAAAATGAATAATGTTATCCTCCTTAGGGGGCCCTCTTGGCTCAGGGAATGTGGTGCAAACCACCTCATTCCCTCTAGAGGGAATGATATACCTCTCGGTCTAGGATCATTCAAGTCATCGAGCTGAATGACTCGTCAGGATTCTGATGGGAACTAGATTAACTTGATACATGCCCTTCCACCTTCTCAGCGCAGATTGTGTGGCAACCTCAGACCCTCTCCTTAGCGATTTTCAAATATTAATGCCAATGGGCACTAGTTCTCAATGCTAGGCTCCCCTTTGATGTGACCACATACTACGACCATGGGCCAACTCCCTTCACGACTCCGTGCTTCAGAACTTTCCCGAGTTGCTTACTCTCTTTTTCCCGATTCCTGAATCAACAAATTCTTTGGGACCAAACCTATGGTCCACGTTCTCCTCATGTTCTATGGTTGAGATCAAATCACAAGTTTGGACTTCGTGAGTCCTTTCTTCTCCCAACTCTGCTTCTCTCGATTTGTGAGTCAACAAAGTGTTGATTTCTCTCCACGCGTACTACCTCAATGGACGGATAGGATTTCTTCGGCCCCTAGATCTTTGGGTATTCTCCTATTTGACTTTTCTCCAAAGGGTTCTTCCACCCAAATGCATAGTTCTTCACCATGCCTCTTCCTAGATCCAATGGTCCAGAATTTCCCCACACTTCTCTCTTTGTGAATTTTTAATTTCTCTCCTTGCAGTTCTTCTAAACTCTGAATCCTCGAACTCTCGGATCTACTTACACTTGTCTACCTAGACGATGCAAAAATTTATGGTCTTCGGGACTTTGGCAAGTCCTCAACTCCTTTGCACACTTAGCGTACTTTCCTCCTCGAGACTTAAGTTGTTCTCAAAATTATTTTGCACTCCTTGCAGAGTTCTGCGCAGACACTTCTGCAACTTTGCTCGGCTTGAAATCCTTCAAGGTTCATCGTTCCTCTATGAACTTCAATGAAATTTCTCATGCCCTTATAGCATCTTATCGCTCTTCCTCCTGAGCTTGTAAGATGAACTCACAGTCTCCTCGGTGCACTCCTTGCGCTTGACCAAGATTTTCGACGACTTCTCCCTTAGCCTAGCTGAAGGGTTTAAGGCATCTCCTTTCCTTTGTCGATGCACTCTTGCAAAGCTTTCCTTCCTCAGAGTGTTCAACAACCTTGGGATTCTCTTAAGGATTCCAACACTTTAGAATGTGTTGTTCTTGCACACTCTCATACTTTCTCTATTCCCTCCTGGAAGAACATTTCAGAGTGTTCAGTAACTCTACGATGTGTTTCCTCTTATAAATTCTTTCTTTCCATGGTACTTCACCACCTTAAAATTTCCTCCCAAGTATGTGAATTAACCTGGAGTGCCCTCCTGGCAGTTCCTCTTCTGACTCCACTGAGTTCAAACACACACTCCTTGTTTCGACTCACAGATTTTCCACCCTCTGTCGCACACTCCTTGCACTTAGCCTAGAGAAACAAACCTAATATGACACACTCACAGATAGAAAATTGTATCTCTATCCCTGTAGATGATTTCTAACATTCATCTACAATTCAAATGCATACACATGACATTCAACACAAAATATCCATTACATAGAAATTGATAACAGGAATAACTGTCATTTTTATTAATGGTAGAATGTTCATTACAATATGGGAGTCCGAGCTACAACCGAGTCTCGACTCTCTGTGTTTCTCTCCCTTTCTATTATGCATTTTTTTCTCCTGGCTAACTCTCTCTTAGCTAACTGCCTACAACAACCTCTACTGAGAAAAAATACAAAGATTTATACAAGAGAGGATTGACAAGCTTCCCTCCAAGCTAAACTAGTGGTGTCAAATCACCATTCAAAACGCCTATCTAATGCGCAAATTACAATGATGAAAATCTGCTCCAAATCGGATGTAGATCCCTCCTACCGTCAACCACTTAATGGTGACCTTATCTCTAGCTTGTGCGAAGGAAGAACTCGTCTCTTCCATCTTGTCATCATTAAATGCCTGGATCACACTTTTTATTCTCGAGGAAAAATGAGAGGGTGGCGCCTCTCCCTTCCTTGAATGTGCACCATGCGTGTTAATCGACTGGCGCGTGCTGAGGCGGAGCGATGCTCCTGCATCAGAATGCTATTTGAAGATGTCGTATGAAGCTAAAATATTACACACACATAATTAACAAATCATATGAGCGATCAATAAAAAGAATTTTTTATTACTAATAAATGTGTTTACAACAATTTGATAACAAAGAATAATAACCAATATGTCCTCATGTAGATTTGATTACACATATTTATATGATTAAAATGACATTACTCAGATTTTAGTTACATGGATCTCATAAACAATTTGTATCAAATTACATAGATGTAAATGAAAAATCGGATCTGAAACTTTCATGGATGTATAGATTGAGATTTATCCTCCATGTATTGGAGAAATTCATGACATGATGCATGAATTTCCCTAATACAATCTCGTTTCATTCTCGTGCCTTGATTTGATGAAACTGGGTTGCGTACTCTGCCACATGTACATGTTGACTTGCAAGTTTGACTTCACTTATTCTTTGAGTTGGAATATCCATGGGTTATGCAGACATGTGGATGAGCTTTAGGGATCATTTTGATACCTTCCAGATGTCGAGGCTTAGTCCAAGGTTGATTGTGTCCCTATAGTACAACGATTTTTCTACAAAACATTTTCTTAAAAATTAGGCTACATAAATATATTATGAGTTGCTACAGAATCAGAATAATCTGTATCTACTTATTACAATAATAGTTAAATAAATGATTATGCACAAAGAAGAATTGAATTAATTATAAAAATGGAGAAAATACCTTTAAATTTCTTGAATGCACATATTTTGTAGACGATTATGATTTTATGGAAAAAAGGAGTAAAATAGGATATAACTGAGGCATAGATATAGGATTTTGGATGGAAATATAAGATAGAAATGTGACAAAAAGAGTCTATTTTGAGGAGTCAACATCTCCCCCACACAAAAGTTTTTTCATGTGCTAATGCAACCAAAATGACTCTCTACTTCCTCCACAAAATTTTGGACCCCTTCCTCCTTAAGTTATGTCTAAAGAATCTATCAAAATATTTAATCCGAAGGATTTCCCCTAAATCGTTTCCTTATCCAACTTTGTCCTCAATATCCTAATCTTTATTCTCCTTAAGTTGCCCTGCATGTACCATTTTATTGCTTTGGTTGCCAACAACTTATTCCGAGATTCCAATTGCTCTTTGTCTTTTTCCAATTGGGAAATATTGTATTTCAAGGATGATTTTTTTGATTTTATATGAATATCAAGGAATGTTAGCTCCTTGAGTTATTCCTTTAAATTTATGATATTTCCAACTCACCTCTCTTTCAAAGAAGTGGTAACAGGTTCAATTACTGATTCTTTGTCAACCTCTATGGCATCATGGGTTTCATAATTAGTCTCAAAGTGATTAAAATATCTTTCAAATTCCTTTGAGTCATAAGCTTCCAATTTAAAATTGGGAGATGGACTAAGAAATAAATCAAACATGAGATTTTTTTTTTTGATTTGTCTTCTTCATTCTATCTAACTACTCCTTTTCATATCCTTCAAGTTCAATAACCTCCTTGTCATGGACTTGGCTACTATCATGATTCTTTAAAAATAACTCTTTTTTCATACTCATGTTTGTTTTGTGCATTATGGCCTCTATGTTCCTTTTCTTGTCTTGGACTACTTCTGCCCTACCTCCTTGATTCACGAGACATTGAATTATCATATCCTATCTTCAATTCATTTCTCTGGACTTTATTATCTCCCTTTGATGTGCTTCCTCTAGGTATTCCTCTTGATTTCCTAGGTTTAGGGTATAAAACCATATCCTCCTCTCTAACCTCTTGTTTTTTTCTCTGCTTTTTCTCCGTAGTCTTAGGCTTTGATATTTTGCTTTTCTTTTCTTCCTTTTTGGTTATGTAACCTCCTTTATTTTTGTGTCATTTTTTGTTTCTGCATGCTCCAATTCCTCTTCTTCTAGTTCTATATTTTATAAATCATGTACTTCAATAATTTCTCGATCTATTTCCAATATTTCTAACTTGGAAACCCTCATTTTTGTACATGAGACTCTGTTCTCGGTACTTTTTTTTTCTTTGACCCTGTTTTCATTTATTATTCTAGGGATTTAATATAATGATTATGAATTAAGAATTGTTCCTAATTGTCATTTTTCTCCTGTAGTCTAGAGTCTACCAACATTTTAATCAACCCAAAATGAAATAGACTACCTCCTATAGTAATGTGGTTACACTGTATTGTGGAATCCATTTTCTTCAAACTATTCATCAAATATAAGGGCATATCCAACTTGTATCCTTTCAAAAAATTCATGAGTAGTCTGAGATGGTAATAAAATACTAACTTGTACCTTCCTTCATAGGTTATGTATTTCTATAAGATTAACATGATGTCATGTTATTTATTTTTAAATGCAGATGTAGGAATACCTTTATTCCAATCTACAAGTCGTTCTGGATTCTTGAGTAAATACTTCCATATTTTTCCTTTGATTATCTTATTTTTGAACTAGGGTTCACCACATTGAGGCAACTCTTTCACCTGCGATATGAATTCCTCAGTCAATTGGAGCTCAATATCTCCAATTAGGGTCTTTGTTCCATCAAACATATTTTCAAAATCCTTGGCCACCTATTTATTGTGCCCCTGAAACATTTGTAGAAAGGGAAATCAACAATATTTCTAGAATCGCCTCATGAATTTCAAATATGCCTCCAAAATATCAATCCCATTCGAATCCCATATCACCACAAGTCCCATGCTTCTAATTATGCAAAACTAGTGACAATTCCTAACAAAACCCAATTCTTTGTCACAAGGGAATTCATGAAACAACAATGGAGAAAAGTGGATTTTATGAATAAGATGCGGATTTTGGGAAATTTCGGAAAGGATGAAAGATCATAATTCAAAATCGTACAAAATTGAATGTCATGTTTTCTATGCCATCATTTAAGTTTGCAACAATGCTCCTTCATGATTGGATCAACTAGTTGGTCCAATCAATCACTTTTTGATATAATTCATGCCCAAAAATGAAGTTATCACCATCCATATTAAAAATTGTGTTATATAGTGTTTAACATAATGGATTTCATGGTTAAGGTAAGTTTTCTAAGGCATGATTAACATCGAATTCAGGAAAACAAAGAGACTTAGGAAAATAGGGTATGCATGCTTTGAGGTTCGAGTTTTTTCCCATCTTATACACAATCCATAAATCTAATTGCATGAATGATTTAAAAAATTATTACCTCAATGATTTTACTTATATCCCAAAGCATTCCTCACCTTTGGAACTGAATTTGATGCATGAATGAATGTGAAGTGTTGGTTTTGCTGCTAGAACTAATGATTGAATTGCTGCAAATTTCAAGAGCGATTTCTAGAACTCTAGATGAAGACTACTCATGTTGATAAAGACCTGAAGAAAAATTGCTACTTGAAGAAAATGGTCTGATGTTGAAGAAATTGATCTGATGTTGTAAGATTAACATGATTTCATGTTATTTCTTTTTAAATGCATAGGTAGGAATACCTTTCTTCCAAACTATGGTTTGTTCTAGATTCTTGAGGAAATACTTCAATATTTTTCCTTTAATTATCTTATTTTTGAACAAGGGTTTTCCACCTTGAGGCAACTCTTTCACCTATAAGATGAATTCCTCAGTCAATTGGAGCTTAAGATATCTAATTAGGGTCTTTGTTCCATCAAACGTCTTTTCAAAATCCTTGGACACCTATTTATTGTTCCCTTGAAACTTTTGTAGAAAGGGAAACCGCCCATCTTTCTAGAATTTCCTCATGCATTTCAAATATGACTCCAAAATGTCATTCCCATTTGAATCCCATATCACCATAGGTCCCATGCTTCAAATTATGAAAAACTAGTGACAATTCCTAACAAAAACCAACTCTTTGTCACAAGGGAAGACATGACGCAACAATGGAGAAAATTGGATTTTATGAATAAGATGCATATTTTGGGCAATTTTGGCAAGGATGAAAGATTATAATTCAAAATCATGCAAAATTGCATGTCATGTTTTCTATTCCATCATTTAATTTTGTGGCAATTCTCCTTCATGATTGGATCAACTGGTTGGTCCAATCAATCACGCTTTGATATATTTCATGCCAAAAAATGAAGTTATCGCCATCCATATTAGAAATTGTGTTATATTGTGTTTAAAATAATGGATTACATGGTTAAGGTAAGTTTTCAAAGACATGATTAACATCGAATTTAGGAAAGCAAATAGACTTATGAAAATAGGGTATGCATGCTTTGAGGTTTGAGTTTTTTTCCATCTTATACACAATCCATAAATCTAATTGCACAGATGATTTAAAAAGATGATGCATGATTGAATGTGAAGTGTTTGTTTTGATTCTAGAAATAATGATTGAATTGTTGCAAATTTCAAGAGCGATTTCTGGAATTCTAGATGAAGACTACTCATGTTGATGAAGACTGAATAAAAATTGCTACTTGAAGAAAATGATCTGATGTTGAAGAATATAGTTTATTGATGATGCTGAAGAAGATATAACATTGTTGTTGAAGAAGAGGATAATTTTGATGAAGATAGTCTACTACTGATGTTGAAGAAGAGATAGTGTTGCTGCTGAAGAAGAGGATAATGCTGATGAAGAATACGATCTGTTATAACCCTATATTTCATAGGAATCAGACAATGATTGGGATTTCACCTTGAAAACGTTTATGGTGTAAATCACATGGCATTCTGCCTATGATTTATGAAAGGAAAAGGAAATGGCTATGTTTTTCATAATCAAAATGACCCTTGAATGAGTTAAATTGGTGCGTTTTTGATCCCTTGGTGAAAAAATGAAGGGAAGGGGAGCTAAAAACCCACATTATAATTTATATCCTAAGTCTATGGGTGATTTGACATTTTGGTGCTTTGTGCTAAACTGCGCACAAATCTCAGTGGTCCGTCATCACACGCTAAGATCTACGGCTGACAAAAAATATCAGACCCCCCGACCATTCTACCTTTAATGGTGGGGGGGGGGTTCCGAGTTGGTGGTATTCCTGAGTGGTCCCCATCATAAAGTGGCACATTCTTGTTAACTCATACCCCCCTCACTCTATACCACTTACTTTCTACCCCCCCCGCCCTCCGAGCTAACCACTAACCACTCACCCAATACTGCCACTTGCTCCCGCTCGCACCTGTCCTCTACTCACCTTTTCTTTCCTATTGCATCACCCTCCCCTAAGGAAACATTTGTCCTCTCGCCTCCCAACACATGTTCCACTAATGCTCCATGTCACTTCCACCAATACTCTCGTTCACTCCCTGACCTATCGCACCGCTCCCCTTGCCACATCACTTTCACACCTATCTCTCTCTTACACACCACTTCTCGTTACACTTCACCTCCTGAATACCTACGCTCACTCATTCCCAACTGCAACCAATCGCATTATCCCACATAGCCATTGATATCCCACTACCTCATGTGAAGCTTGTGCCAATCAAATTTCCAAGTCATCACTACCTTCATTCACGTCCACCTGTATTTTTTGCATCAACGACACCCGACAGCTGAGGATCAACTCGTCATTAACCATTCCTAGATTAAATCGCCTGATGTTTTCACAGGTGGCCACAACCAACATTAAGAGGCCAAAAATACAACATATATTAAAAATAAATCGTCAACAACCTCCATTTAATCAGACTCTGAAGATCCGAGTAGATCCACATAATTTATGTTTATCTGTAATCATAGATCTATTTAGTTTAGATTTAGCTGGATTTAAGCTTGCTCATTTATGACAGGAGTAGATGTTAATAAACTTATAAATACTTCTGTTTTTGAGGTATAGGGATTTATAATGGCAGGGAAGGATGGCATGGAAATGTCCCGATCCAGTGTAAAAATGTTCAAAGGCTGTAAGTGACTGTTATGGATGAATACAAAGGAATTATGTTTCCAAATTCTTGTGTCCTGATGTAACTTGTCTTTCTCTTGTTTCACTTGTTGTTTTCTTTACTTATTGTTTATAAGAAGATTAGGCTCAGGATTTGTCTTAGACACCCTGCTCTGGATTAAAACAATATTTATGTTTTCTTCTGAAATTAGAATGTACAATTTAGATAAGCTTTGCTCTGCATTTGAAATGAACCTCAATCTATTCTTCTTTTCCCATTTCATAAACTCAAAGGATCCATTGACATGATTACCCTGCCTCGTTACATTTTTTCCTAGTTATCCATTCATTTAATCACTTTAACCTTTGAATCCATTTTCCCCAATGGTCCTCTTCTTCTATCCCAACCCAAAAATTCAAAAACAAACTTTCTATCCTCATAACTAGCCTAATATCCATTTCCAACAAAGTTAGTTCATACAGAGAGATCCCTCTCTGAGTCTTGGAGGGATAGATCCTTGACTCCAAGCGGTTTTGTGGTTACCCCTGTCGATCTTCTCCATAGCCTGGGAAATTACAGGGTGATAACATAATGTCGACCATACTGGGGAACGAGCTTTCAGGTTCTATAGAGAAGCACATCAAGTTCCAGATCCGATTACTGATGGTGGACAATGATCAGACACAAGTAGGATGAGATCATTCACCCGACAACTCGAATCTCCAGATCAGTTCCAATTTGAAGACTCCACTGGAGCAAGGACCTAAAACACGACAAAGCAATCCAGAAAGATCAGGTATTTGAGTTCAGATTGTATTCAATACATTGTTGGTTTTATCTGCAATTATATTCTCTCCTATTACAATAATGGTCAAGAATTTATTGCTAAAATTCATAATGATCATTTTCAATATGAAGAACTCAAAGGATTCATCCTTTACCTATATCTCTGGTACACACTCCAATATCTATAGATAGCTCACTGAGACACAAATCTCATGCTTTATCTCCTACCAGCATTGAAATTTTAGTTATCTATAAGCCCCTTGCTTTTCCTCCTATATCTGTAAAAGTCCCAGATAGATACAAGCCTATGGTTTTACCTTCTATTCTCCATGACCTCCCTACTAATTATAGAAATAATCTGCCCAGGTTTGATGGAGAAAATGTGAAGATCACTACTGAAAATCACATACAAATTCTTGAAGATTTTCTTGATTTGTTTGAGGTGGAAGAAGATGATGTAGGTATCAGGAAGTTTTCCTTATCATTGCAAGGTAAAGTCAAAAATTGGTTTAAGAATCTTCCTACTGCAAGCATTAGCAATTTCCATCAATTCATGCAAGTTTCCCTAGATCTATGGGTGATCATGAGAAATGTCTTTTTCATCCTATAAGAGTATGACCATTTGAAAAGACAGCCAGGGGAAACAATACATCGTTTTTCAACAAGGTTCAATAATGTGTATCATTCAATGCCTGCTAATATAAGACCACCTCATGGTTTAGCTCTCTTGCATTACCCAGAAGCATTTGATCCAGAGATGGCATTCCAATTAAGAGAATGAAACACTGCAACCCTTGAAGAAATGCAAAAGATTGCAGTTGATGTGCAAGCTAACTTGCTGAATAAAAGGTCCAAGCTAAGGGCATAAGAGAAAGGTAGAACATAAAGGAACGAATGAAATCTTCAGAAGTGAAACTAGATCCTGGAAAACACTGTAAAAGAGACGATGCAGATGATTAACAATAAAGATAAACTTGTTTTTCAAAGGCCACGTGTTCCAATAGTTTCAGAACAAACAAGGATCCATGTCCCCAAACACTTTGCAGCTCATCCTTGGTATCATGGTTTGGATAATTATTTTTTCATGTATTCAATTCACAACGTATTCGAAGATGAAGTTTCAACTCAGCTTGTTGAAGAGCCATCAGCTGATATGATGTGTATTTTTGATGACCTTGCATATGTAGATGATTTTCCAGGATATGATCATCAGGGTGATGATTATGTGGTTGATTTTGATGATGAATTCTCAGTGATACCAACTCTATATTCATGGGAAGAAGAAGTCCAATTACCACCATTCCAAGATGACAATCAAACTCTGCATACTAATCAAGATTGCAAGGAGGAAAATGCAGAAAATTTTCAAGAAAGTGCAAACTACTTGCCCCTATGTCTTGCGTTGCTCCTGAGAAAACATTGCAAGAAGATTGTATATAGAAAGGATGATGGATGTTCTAATGCACCAGTTAAGGAAAACATGGGTGATATAGAACCTTCTTGAGATATGGAGGTGCAATCCTTGAATCATTTTGAATGTCAAACCTCAGATGAAATCATAGAGCCCGGGATAGGTGATGAGATGATCCATTTTGATTCCCTGCCCTTATGCTTTAGTTAATTTTAGATTGCGAGAAGTCATATTGGTCATACTCTGGTTGAGGATAATAGTGTAAGCCATGAAGTGTCAATAGAACCAAAGCCACAATCATCTAAAGCATTTTATGACCCAATAGCTAATATGCTAGATAGTTTGTGTTTTCAAAGTCAGGTATTATTTACCCCTAAGGTTTTCAAAAACTGTTATGAAATGGATATGATCAGACAATCAACTCCAATGTCTTGTTCGGTATAAGTATTAGTACAAAACTCATCAGATCGAATACATGCATGTTCTGAGTCACTTGAAGACATAGAGAACACATGTGTGGCACTTGGTCGTGAGGTTGAATTGATTGAGTCAGAATATCCAGTGATGGGTCAAGTCTATCTTGATCCAGTGGCTATTTATATGGAGAAATTGTTCATCACAGAGCCACAATGCACTCCCAATATTTCTGTTGTCTGTCAGGTTTATAAATCTCCTTGTGATGAAAATCAGGATGGAAAGCAGTTCATGATGCCTATGCAAGTTCTATTTCTGATATTGATTGAAAACATTGAAAGAGTAGAGTTATTAGAGCAGTTTCTTGACTGGTTGCAATGGCATTATTGTATCATTTAGAACAACCAAATTATCAATAGTGTAGGGTAGGTAGCAGTTTTGAATAAGCCCAATCATTTGAGCATCTTTTTCAGTATTGTATGGTTTCCAACAGAGTTTGCAGTTGATAGTATCTAGTTCATTGTTTAGTCAAATTTGAGCCAGTCCGAAGATTGTAGCTGCAGTGACTCCATGGCCCAATGAATAAAGCATTGGTTTGCATGTTCAGATATCTAAGATTCTTGACACCTCCTCAGAATCTGCCATTCCTAATTGGAGCCACTATTATAAACCTATATTTCATAGGAATCAAACAGTCATCACGCGCCAAAATCTACGGCTGGTAGACAATATTGGACCCCCCTGNTGAGTTCCGAGTTGGTGATATTCCCAAGCTGGCCCCATCATAACATGGTGCATTCTTGTTAACTCGGATCCCCCTCGCTCTATACCACTTACTGTCTACCCTCCCCTCTGAGCTAACCACTAACCACTCACCCAATACCACTACTTTCTCCCTCTCACACCTGTCCTCCACTCACCTTTTCCCACCTATTGCATCACCCTCCCTTGATGCAACATTTTTCCTCTCGTCTCCCGACACCTATTCCACTAACTCTCCATTTCACTTCCACCAATACTCTCATTCACTCCCTGACCTATCGCGTTGTTCCCCTTGCCACATCACTTTCGCGCCTATCTCTCCCTTACACATCACTTCTCATTACACTTCACCCCTCAAATACCTATGCTCACTCATTCCCAACTGCGACCAATTACATTATCCCACATAGCCATTGATCTCCCATTGCCTCATGTGAAGCTTGTGCCAATCAAATTGCCAATTCATCACTACCTTCATTCACATTCACCTGTAGTTTTTGCATCAGTGACACCCGATAGCTGAGGATCAACTTGTCATTAACCATTCCCAGATTAAATCACCTGGTGTTTTCATGGGTGTCCACAAACAACATCAAGAGGCCAACAACGCAACATATATTAAAAATAAATCATCAACAACCTCCATTTTATCAAACTCTGAAGATCCGAGCAGATCCACATAATTTATGTTTATCTGTAATCCTAGATCTATTTAGTTTAGATTTAGATGGATTTAAGCCTGCTCATTTATGACAGGATTAGATTTAATCCTGCTCATATATGGAATAAGATAATTGATTTTTTTTCTTCCCTAGTACTTCTCCTAAAGATGTGTCAGAGGCATCTGTAGATATATGAAATGGAAGGGACCAATTTGATCCTCTTAAGACAGGTTCTACAAAAAAATTCTCTTTCAATGTTTCAAAAGAAGTTTGGCATGGAATATGCTATAAAAATTCATTATCTTTAGTAATAAGTTTGAAATAATGGAGATGCAGTTTATGTAAAATTTCCAATGAATCGTCTATAGTAACCAACATTTCCTAAGAAACTTATGACATCTTTTTGGGTCTTTGGCACTGGAAGATTGGAAATGAATTCTATCTTTGTTGGATCCATGTTTATACCTGTAGAAGACACATAGTGACCCAAAACAATTCCCTCAATTTGTAACATAAAAAATTTCTAATTCCTTAATGCCAAATTAATTTCTTGATATTTGGCTAAAACCTTTTCTAAATTTTCTAATGCTTCCTTGAAAGTATTTCCAAAGACAGTGAAATCGTCCATATATACTTCTACGCAATCATGGATAAGGTTAGAGAAGATACCTAGTACAACACATTGAAAAGTTACAAGTGCATTACACAAACCAAAAGGAAGTACTATGTATGCGTACGCCCCCCATGGACATGTGAATGTTGTTTTGTCCTGATCCCTTGGAGCTTTTTTTATTTGGTTATAACCACTAAATCCATCCAAAAATGATTTTTTTTTTTTTATCTACTAGTGTATCTAATCCCTGATCTATAAAAGGTAGAGGAAAATGATCCTTTAAAGTTGCTTTATTCAATTCCCTATAGTCTACACAAACATGCCAAATTTTCATTTTTCTTAGGAACAATCACCAGTGGAGATACCCATTGACTATCAACAATTGGATATACAAAATTAACATTGAGTAATTTCTACAATTCATATTTCACAATTTATTTCTAGAGTGAGTTCATACGTCTTTGGGGTTGTCTGACAATATTGAAATTATCCTCTATGTAGATATGATGAATACATGTATTAGGGTGGATTCCATGCATATCCTGTATTCCCATGCGAATCCACTATAACATGTTTTGAATGTTTTTATTAGTTGTTCCTTTTGAATTTCTTCAAGTTTAGGATTGATATTTAAAGTTTTTCCTTGAAAAATTTCAACAACTACATTACTTGATTCTGATATTGATTTGACAAAAGAAATTGAACCTGAAACTGTTGATAAAGTGTTCAAAGCACAAATTTTTAATATGATCAAAAGTATATCCCCCCCCATGATATTGAGTAAAATTATAATTATTAATAAGATTGATGACTTGATTTTCCTTGATATCATTCTTTAGATTCATAACTTTATCAATAGTTAAAATAGGTTGCATTATTTCCTCATTATCATTTGTATCTTGAAAGCATGGTGTGAATTCAGATTCAGTTAAAACTTTAGCAGGTGGATACAGATTGAATTTCTTTACTAAATCCCCATGTGCAATTGTCATATCCCCTAATCTATAACTGATCAAAGCATCAACTATAGCTAACCAAGGCCTTCCTAAGATCAATGATTTCGCACCCAAGTTATATTTTGGCTATAAAGCCATGAAATTTACAAGGTACTTCCAAAAATTCAAGGAGAATTTTATTTCTTCTAATACACCTTCTGGTTTTATTGTTGATCTATCAACTGATTGTAAAATTGTGGGTGCATTTTAGAGATTAGAGAATTGTAATTCTTCCATGGTACCTTTTTTCATTACATTTATTGTTGTGACTAAATCTATTAGGGTGCTTGCAATTGCAACATTATTGATGTGGATTTTTACAATGGGGCTACCGAGATCAACATATTTTTGCATATAGAGTTTACACAACATAAGGTCTATGAGTTTATGAATAAATTGCATTGTTTGTGGGTATTTATTTTTCCTTCCCATTTTCTTTATATACAATTCCATTAATGTCTTATTAGAAATTGGAATGTCTTTTATTTCCTGCTATAATGGAATTCTAATACAAACATTCCTTAACCCATCCAATAAATCATATCCCGATTGAGTGATTTTCTTTTCTAATGCCAACTTTTCTGAGAAAGGTGGAGTACTATATTGTTGTGTTTGATTTATTGAAGATGAATAAGTTTTATTAGTACTATGATTGTTTTTTATGTTGGTTTCAAGAGCAACAAGAAACAAATAATAACACATAGAAATCAACCAAAAGAACAAAAATATACACCAAAATTCACATTGTATTGATACATCACTCTCACACAAATACATTAGTGAGGCCTCACAATATAGCATTGAGGTGATTAAAAAAAGATGTCCAATGTAGCATAACCATCTCCATATATATCTCCACAATATATCCATGAATATCTCCATTTGATCTCCATCCCTAATTTCACTCATTTTCTTCATATTTCATCATAAATAGACTTCTAGAATACGTATAATTTCATGAAGAATAATTTATCATATAATAATTATGAATTATTCCTTCATATTCCCCCTTAATGACCACTTATGATTAAATATGGATGTCTTGAGTTGTCTTCATCATATTCAATCTACTTCATCTACACCATCTTTTGTCTTCTTCATTTGCATCTGTTTATTCAGTTATCGCTGTCTTCTTGAGTTGTATATGAGTCAATCATTTGAACTGCATCATCTTCATGTCAAGGATTTTTTTAGCTTGTCCTTGAACTTCCATTGGTTTTCTACAGGTTAACCTTCAACTAATACATCATACCTAGGGTTTTCCTCGACTCACCCTTAACCATTACAAACTCGAATTGGTTTCACATTATCATGAACCATTCATTACATTAGGTGGTTTTGGCTGACCAGAAACCTGCATTTTCCATCACAAAGTGGTTTTTGGTTTAACACGAACCAGTACAAAAAAATACTTGACTCAGTAAACTGAAAACTCTTTCTTAAACTAACTTTAATGACAACAGACCTTTGGAAGACCAACTAACTCATGAACTTTATATGGGAAATATTGTTGTACATTTGAATACTTGACCCTGTAAAATCCTTTCAATATAAAAGCAATATTCTACCATTAAAGGACACATATCCAACCACATTGGATATGTATGTGAGGCTTTGATATACCTATGTTCCAACACTTGTGTTGATCATGATTTGTAAGTCCACAAACACTACAAAGATGTAAGTTCCAACATTTTTCCTTTGCATATAATTTTCTTCCACATTAACTGCAACATTGTTCCTGCTTATACACTTAATTTGTTCTTGAGGCTGTTGCTCTTGTTTCATTTCTTCTACTGTTATAACATACCCAACCACCATGGCTGGGTCTCTTTAGCTAAAAAATTATATTTATCATCTCTGATACCGTTTTAGTAACGTACCTAGCCTCCAACTAGGAACCAATACGTGCATAGTACACATAACACAAAACTTCTACTAATTACAAAAATTCTTTTACTGTTACGCATTTTCCCATAGCCTACAACTACAATTTATAACATATTTAGCTAAGAAAATAACCATAAAACATGTGCATTTGAATCATGCTAATAATCAACATGAGATACGACTAAACCGTTCATTACAACAACATATAATTCATTCTCATTCACGCAGAGTTCAGGCACATCAATAACACATGTAAATAACTCCGTACAAGATAAAAAACTTATCTTAAAAAAGAATTGTGCAACCAGCTCCTTGGGACGGATGCTCCACCAAATGTAGATTGACTGTTCCAAATATCAACAACCAATCACCCCTGAGTTGAGGCTAGAAATCCACAAAAGAGGGTGGCCTCTCAAAGTCCACTCCAATATCATAAATCTCTCAAACCAATTGATATTTTCATACAACTATCCCTACCTTTCCACCAAATCTCTTCCTCTTGACCTTCCCAACTGAAGGAATGCACCATTCGTTTATTAGGGATAACCCAAGGGATGTACCATAAGTTTATCTGGGATAACCCAAGGGATGAACGATCCGTTTATTAGGGTTAACCCAAGGGATGTACCATCCGTTTATTAGGGATGGCCCAAGGAATGTGCCATTCGTTTATCAAGGCCTCTCTGGCAGAGGTAGCTAGGAATCTCTCAGCTAGGAATTCAAGGGAAAACACTGCTAGGAAAACTATGAACAATCCAACAACAACACTTGTTGTTTTAGTGCAACTCACTCAAGATTCCAGTCTTCTATCTTGACAACCACGATCTTCAGTTTTCCAGCTCCAATTCGCTCCAATTATGCTCCAAAATTTTCCCTCCTATGGACGCACCTGCTCCAAGTTCTCTTTCCATGACCCAAAATTGACTTCCCAAACTGTTTGAACTGTTGTTACTTCTTTTTTTTCTTTCCTTTATTGACTCACACTCTTCCCCAAGCTTATTGTACTCAACCCCCATGTGCCTAATAACTATGGGATGTGACTTCTCACACCCACCCTCTTACATGTATTCAATGATTAGATTTGGAAACACTCAATCAGAGGGATGTGACCACTCACACCCACCCTCTTACATGTATTCAATGATTGGATTTGGATACACTCAATCAGAAATGGGAATGTTCATATACAATAACAGATTTAGGAAAATAGGTTAAATCCATAAACATGGGTAATTCCCCCATTGTAACCCTCTTGGCCATTATCCTAGACACTCCCCTCTCTTGTGTATTAATTCAACCCCCATCTCTTTTCCATGTCCCATTAGTAGCTGACATCACATTTTATTATTAAAACATTGAAATATAATTCACATATTACATCACTTGGCCGTATCCACATATTATATATACATAATCATTAATAAAATTGGGGATTATAATGGGGATGTTACATTTCCCTTCCCCTACAATTGTGTGCCTTCCTCAGTTTACTCTATGTCGATATACATATATGCAAATTTACATTACAATAATTAGAAATACAATTTCTGCAATTTAACAAATTCAATAACAACTCCAACCAAAATCTCATTTTCCTCTCAACTCACCGACCCAAGGAATGAACCATTCATTTATTAGGGATTCCTAATGGACGTAACATCCATTTATCAGGGATATCCCAAGGAATGCGCCATTCATTTATCAAGGTCCCCAACGTAGTTTACTAGGACTATGAGATGTGGTTCCAGAGCTCTAGTTGCTCAAAATAAAGTCTTACATTCTGTCTTCTTCAAAACTGTAAAAAAATTATGGGTATTCCACCTACATGTTTTATTCATGCTCCCATGTAGCATCTTCAGAACCGTAGCAGGTCCATTGAACCTTTACCATCCCTATGGATTTGTTTATGAGCACTTTGAATTTCCAGTCCAGGATGCATACTAGTTCCCTCCAAAAATCCCCTTCGTGCTCCACCTAGATCACATTCCAATCAATGACATGATTAGAATCAAGTAAGTAATTTTTAAGTAATGATATATGAAATACATTATGAACTCTCATGGATGTAGGAAAATCTAACATGTATACACCTGTCCCTATCTTTTCTAATATTTCAAAAGGACCACAATATCTTGCTACCAACTTCGGGCAACTTCCTAATCTTAGCGAACTTCTCTTTGCCTTTGCTTTCAAAAACACATGTTATCCCACTTTAAAATCTCTGAAAAACACTATTCCTGTCTGCATAACTTTTCTTTTTATCCTAGGCAACCTTCAATTTTTTCTTATTCCTTTCCATCCGATCTTCCATTTCTTTTAGCAATTCTGGCCCAACAATTGCTTTGTCTACTGGATTATCCCAAATCACTGGGCTGTTACATTTCCTGCCATACAATGCCTTAAATGGACTCATTTTCAATGAGGCCTGGTACCCATTGTTGTAGGAAAATTCAACTAATTGAATACAATCTTCCCACTTTTATGGCTGATCCATCACATACATTCTAAGAATGTCCTCAATTATTCTTATAGTCCTTTCTGTTTTCCCATCGGAATATAGATGATATGTTTTACTAAGATTTAAATTTGTCCCAAATCCTTTTTTTGAGGTCATTTCCTGCTTCCAAAAAATTCCCTCCCTTTTTATATTTTCCTGGATTCGTTTCTCCCTTTCTTTTCCCCCTTCTACACTTACCTTTTTTTTCCCTCTTACTACCTCTTTCTGGTTCTAACACTTAGTCGCATTTTAGACCCCGGATTCTCGGGTTGGCAGACTTAATTTTTCTCATCTCCATATACAACTTCACTTCACAAGTCCAATCTACCATTGTGTTGTTCCATACTTAGTCGATTTTACGATCGTGGGTTTCGGCATTGACGAGATCGAGCTTTCATGTTCCTGTGTTCTGTGATAGACATATTGCACCATAGAGTTTGACCCAATAACCTTTTGGTATCAATAATTGTGGAGGAACAAGGCCTCCCATCACTTTTATGAAGTCTTTAATGATTTTGTCTTAGTTTTCAATGAATTGTTGTTTGAAAAAAATTCTCCCCGGATGTCTGACCATGCGAGTAAGTTCCTGGATAGGAAGGGGACACTAGAAAAAATGAAAAATTATAATGTTATAAGGATTTTTGGATCCAAAGAAAATCCTTCCTTCCTTCCATGTCACATGTCTAACAAAATGTTTGTTGCTGAGATAGCAAGGCATTACACCTACTGGTTGCATTTTTTCCATGAAAAGAGAAAAAATAAATTCATACCTCTTCCTTGGAAAGTCAGGAATTTCATATTCATGAATATGAAAAATATTGATGAATTTGCAGGCCACTTCCACAACCTCAATTTGAAATATGCTTAAAAAGTAAGAGGGTTCGACCCTAATGGTATTTTTGTAGAACACCTATTGGCTGTCGGTTTCAACAATTCTTTCATTAACACTATCCTGAATGAAGATGGAGATAACGCCTTAGGCACTCCTTCTCGTGACACCAATTGCCTGGAGACAATACTCAACACCAATGAGTCATACAACTAGAGAGGAAAAGGTTCGGGTGATAAAAGTGCCCAATCCTTTTCTTTCATGCTTAAGAGTACAGTATCTCGGAGAAACTCTCCAATGACCTACCCAAGTAAGAAAGTCACCCACATTTCTTCATGCATAGGAGGAGATAAGAAACCTCCTTTGGGAAAAATTGAAAGTTCTCATAAAATTCCCATGAGGAAGAAATGAAAATACATTGTGCAAGAAGAGGAGAGACCTCAGGGATAACGAGATATCCATGATCTCTCCCTCGAGGATATGGAACTAGAAATTGACATTGAGAAAATGTTCCCAAATGATAACCATCTAGAGAAAACTACTCCCCTAAAGCCTCAAATGGAAATAATTGGGACCGAGACCTGCGACGAAGAAGAGTCTTTTTTATTTCAGAGCACTGTTTTTGACAACGAATCCAAAAATTTGATTATTGAAAAAAGAGATGTAAAGAATAAGAAGGGGAAATATCGTTCAGAGATTAACCTATGGAACATGTGACCTTCCCAAATATTTCAGATACACCAAGCAACTGGATATTCTCTAGACCACTTTATTGAATACCTTGAAGTGAAGAATGTCAGGTTAAAGGAGTGAATCAAATAATTGGAGGGAGCTCTAATGCCCCTTCCAATGCTAGCTAGTCCTTTAGCAATGATCAGGCCTACCACATCTGTGGAAAATTTAAAAGTATTGACAACACATCAACCCGAGGCTATGTGGAAAATAATATAAAGAAAAGAATGAAATTACTAATAGAGGCTTGGTAAATTTCAAAGAGTATGGTATCTTTTGGAACAAGAGCACATGCTTTGCATGAATATCTACAAGAAGATTTGAAAAACAAGCAAGGTTTCTACCTCGATGCATTTGTACCATTTGGTGTCAAAGTTATTAATATGATGGAATTAATAAGAAGAGACCCGAGGATCTCCCTTCCCCGAATCAAATAAAACAATTGAACGCATGCTGGGAAGAAAAAGTGAAAAAACTCAATGGTATCGTTCAAGCATGTGGCCAGACCATAACTAGAAGAGAGGAACTATTGAATAAGCTAACTGAGATAGATCTAGCTGGAAGTACCAATGAAGTCCAAGACCCGAAATTGATACTCAACTCGTTGTTTTTAACCAAGCAAGCATTTGATGAACAAGTTGATATCTTTAAAGGGTTGTCATTTGATAAATTCTATGGCATTCTTGAATATGGTGAAGATGACGTGGAAAACTGGCTAGTTGATTATTCGATTAAAAACCAAGATGTTTAAGCATTGCACAACATTTCTATTCGTCTAAGGGATTTGGAAGGTGAACTTTTCAATATAAAAATTTGGCATGAAATCAACATGGCGCCAATGAGGAGCGACATTGAGGAGTGATTCAAAAAGGTTGTCGACAAGCTTACCAATGAAGGGAAAAGGATAGTCCCCGAGGTGTAGGACAGTCGATGATGGAGTGTGTTGTTAAGCCACTTCGTGTTGAAAAGTCACCGGATTGAAACCTGCGGGGAAAAAAACTCCAACCATGTTAAGGGCTGGTGTGGCTCGGGATGGGTGTGATCCCCGAGTGATTTTGACGGCATAGATTCCCCTGAGTCGTGGTTTCTCAAGCCAAAGGTTAATCCCGCTGCCAAAAAGTTCCGGACCAATTAACAAACAAAAAAAATGAATGGAAAAGGATGGTTGAGACGGTTCCCATAACCTCTGAGGAAAGCCATAAAAGGACATCAACGATAAAATGAAAAAAGAGGAGATACCATCATAGTAATTTCATACTGACCACATCTTTCTGTCTTTATCAAGATCTTCATCTAGTTACTCCACCTATTTAAATAGAAAGGTTTAACCGAAGACTGATATTTTCCTTTTTCTTCTTACCGGGCCTCATCGTCTTCCACCGCCCACTTTCTTCTTTCTAATAAATTCATTATTATACATTTCTTTCTTTATGGTCCGTGGGAGCCCCAATCCCAGTCATTATGACAAACACATTTTAATTTCAGAGAATATGTATTGAACTATATATTTTTTAGAAATTCCAAGAGAACTATTTTGGGAACAATCTTGACTGTACTTTGTAACCTAGTTCTTCTTAATATAAAGTATTTGATGTTGATATATCATTATATTCATTTTATCTACCCATGTATCACTCTGTCAAAGTTCTCTTATGCATGCAAATCATTTTTTTTTAATTTTTATGTGATAAAAAATATTTATCCTTGCTATGATGGATGTGAGGAATTTTGTTTATTTACTTTAAATGTATGAATGCGTGTATTTCCTAGTGCATTCTCAAGAATTCTCTTTTTTAAAAAGAAAATAAAAATATTTTCCATTTTCTATTATATCTATTTCATTTCTCGACGAACTTCTTACAAAAGTCCCACATTTTATAAATATCGGACAGAAGAGTACCACCTCTATAAAAACGTAGGAGGATTATCATCCTCGTGAGGTTTTCATTTCGGTCCTAATGGATTCAAGAGTGAAATTTTTGCTGACCATACTAGGGACATGAACTGAAAATTTAAAACCTGGCCCAACATTTGAAAGAAACATATGACTTTACCCCAGGGTAACCAACCCCAGTTAGAAATTGGACTGAATAATCAAGGAAGCATTTTGCACCAATTATACAATCTTGTAATTTCAATAGCCTAGACTCGAGAGGAGTTAGAAGGGTCCTAGAAGATCTTATTCCAAGAAGAAGAAAGAGAAATTCTCTGAAGACAAAGGAGATAAGAACGACAAGATCGAACAAATCAAAGATTGGCTAGAGCAGCACAAGAACAAGGCCAAGATTGAAGCTAGGCAAGTACAAGGGACCCATCACCCGAAGTAAAAGTACAAAACTCTATGTCCTTAGAAGTGAAAGGTCTGATTATGAAACCTCCTCAAAAATGGCGAAAGAGACGAACAACCCCAGATCGAACATCATGAGGAGAGACAAGGAGGTGAAAGTGATGCTGCAAGAAACCAAGGAATCCCAGGGTTTGGAAATAGAAGGAAGGTGAGAGATTCCCCTTTTAATCTCATGGGTTAACAAAATGAACTCCCATTTCTACCTAAGGGCACCTTGAAGGAATTTGCTGGAGATGGGACAATTGATGCAAAGAGGCATTTGCGTTTATTTCTCAACATTTGTGACTTCCACTGAGTTGAGCATGATGACGTCATGGTGAGGTTATTTTTGAAAACTTTATCAGAAAGAGATTATGAAGGGTATACAACATTCCCCAGTAGATCCATTCACTCATTTAATGACATCGAATTTATGTTCCTTAATATGTTTTTTCCCCCAATTGCCTAACATACCCTCCTCACAGACATCACATAGATTGGGTTAAGGAAGAATGAAAGGATACGAGATTTTAATCTCAGGTTCAATAGGACTTTGAGTAGAATCCTAGAAGGCAAAAGACCAAATGACCCAGTGATTCTCGGTTTCTATAAGAATGCAATGCCCCTAAATGTGAAATATGCCATCAGAACATCCCAGATGGATACCCTAGAGGAAGCAATGACTAAGGATACTGAGATGGAAGAAATCATGATTGAAACAGGCACTGACCCCATCATTATATTGGGAAAATTACAAAGAAAAATGGGGGGATTGAATATCGATAGTCGAGGAGCTTCTAGTTTGAGAAGAAAGGAAAAGTTTAAACCTGTAGTAGTTCAGAATAAAATGGCGGGAGGAGGATTTTTTAAGGGAACCATACTTGATGTAAAAGTTGACTCTGCAACAACACAGGAAACAAAGCAGAGAATTGAGATTGGTCAGATTAATAGGACCATCAAACATATGCAGAATGAAATAACCAGGCTGAGAAGGGGAGATAATTACATGTCAAACCCAAGAATTCCAATACCCAAATAAAGAAGGAACCCTCCCCCCGAAAACAGGGTCAGATTTGAGAATACTAAATACCCACCGAGACCAAGGCTTCCGAGACATCCCACTCCAAGTGAGGTTTTTTTGGATGATGTATGTAATGAGAAATCGACTGAGCAAGAAGGTTATTACTCACCCGATGAATTCTCTGAGACAGTGCAGATGGATGGATGTGAGGCATCTATGTACATATATGGAGAGGAAAATGACGATTGTAACTCACAAGAAAATGTCACCTAGACAAGAGCATTTGTAAATATACCTTAGAATAAAGGCGACTCCAACAAAGAAAAAGAAAAAGAAAAAGAAAAAGAAAAATCTAGTGAAAAAGTGTCGAATGAGAAGGTGACAATTATAACCACAAGACAACCCATAGTGTCAAACTCAACTCAAATGACGTACAATGTCATGGAGGACTTAAGTAAACATAACCAGAGCTTGTCGACCGCTAAGCTGAGAGGTAAAATTCCACCCTTCTACATATCAATTGAAAACCATGATGTTGCATTACATAACTGTTTAGTTGATATTCATGTGACAAATAATATAATTCCACTCACGGTCATGGAAGCATTGGGCATGAGATGCACTAAATATTATGAAACTAGCAAGAGCATATATGCCATTGATTCAAGAAAAGTATCAACATACAGAGAAATCAAGGATTTCTATGAATGGATTACCACAACTCCCCATATCATCACGGATTTTAATATTATTGTGGTAGATCTACCTCCAACATATGGGGTTGTGTTGGGAAGATATTGGAGCTCCATGATCGGTGGATATATAATGAACGACAATAGCTATATGATGCTACCAGGAAAGGAGGGAGAAATGATTAAAGCACCCTGAAAGCCCATAAAACATTTCTCCTTCAAGAAGAAGGATAATGAGTTAATGGAATATTACATAGACGTCGAGATCAGAAACTATGTTATATTGGACATGGAGCAGAATGAAATCCTAGAACGAGTTCAAGACTTGGAGGTCCCATAATATGTATTTTAAGGTTACTGGAGAATGTCATTCGATGGAGCATACTCTAAATCATGGAACTGAGTTGGGATTGTTCTCGTAATCCCAGATAATACGACGCATCCTCACACTGTAAGACTAGAGTTTCCATGCATGAATATGAGGCATAATACGAAGCTTTAATCCAGGGGATGATCCTCACACAAGGAATGAAAACATAACATCTCATTGTGACTGGAGATTAAGAGTTGGTCATCAACCAGGTTACCCAAAAATACAATATCAAAAAGGAAAGACTTAAATTGTATTTCAAAGGAGTTAATGAACTGATGGAATATTTCATCTCTTTCAATATTCCTTCCATCCCAAGGTATAAGAACCATAATGTCGATTCACTAACATTGGCAGCTTCCTTATCAAATCCAGACGATATCCTGAGAAAAACATCTTTCCAAGTGGAAAGGGCCTTTAGGCCATCTGTCCCCGATAATATTGAGTACTTGCAAGTGTTTGACAATGATGAACAATTGGAGAATTTTTTGTTAAATGATGATGATGAAGAAGATGATAAAGATATTGTCGTCCCCAAAGATTGCATACAAGATGAATATTTGTTCACAAAAGATGACCATGTCAAGAATATTTGTGAAACAGTTTCAGTTTGAAAGGCGCAAGAGACAAGAAAAGTCAATATTGGAACGAACCAGTCCCTGAAATATGTCAATTTGGGAATCGATTGCACCCCTGAAGAAGTTGATCAATATGTCACCTTATTCAAGGAATATATTGATGTGTTTTCTTGGAATTATGATGACTTAAAGGATTATGACAAAAATATATTCCAACATGTCATTCCTTTGAGGGAAGAAGTTGAACCGGTGAAACACAAAATAAGAGTGATGAATCCCAAGCTAAATCCTCTGGTATAAATGGAGTTGGAGAAGTTGAAGAAAGCATGGATAATGTATCCCATCAGACATTCAGACATACTTTCAAATCCAGTGATTGTCAGGAAGAAGATTGGGAAAATCTGAATGTGCATTGACTTCAAATATCTTAACAAAGTGAGCATAAAAGATAATTTTTCGCTGCCCAACATGGATTTTCTGTTGCAACAAGTCACGGGATCGACATGCATGTCTATATTGGATGGTTTATATGGATATAATCAAGTTTTGGTGGCCAAATAGGATAGAGAAAAAGAAACATTTATCACACCATGGGAGACATATGCATACGCTAGAATGTCGTTCGGTTTGAAGAATGTTGGGGCTATGTTCCAAAGAGCCATGAATCATGCGTTCATTTGAATGATAGGAAAGTTCATGGAAGACTACCAAGATGACTTGACAGTGCATTCAAGAAAAAGGGAGGATCACATCCATCATTTAAGAAAAGTCTTTGAAAGATGTAGATCATACGACATCTCTCTCAACCCAAAGAAATGTGTGTTTTCCTTGACACAAGGCAAGATGATGGGCCACATTGTATGTAAGGAAGGGATTTATATTGACCCAGAAAGAGTTAAAGAAATTAATGAAATCAACCCCCCGACATCAAATAAGGGAGTCCAGTCATTCTTCGGGGAAATTGATTTTGTTCGAAGATTTGTCCCTGATTATGTAGGCGTCGTAAAACCTATCAATTTATTACTGAAAAAGGAACAGAGGTTCGAGTGGACAACAAATAATCAGGAAGCATTCGAAAAGAGCAAGGGGGCCATCACCACCTCCTCCATCCTCATTAGTCCATATTTTCAAAAGGATTTCATTATCTATTCATTTGCTATAGAGGCAATTTTCACGTCCATCCTAGCTCAGAAAAATAACAACAAAGAAGAGATCCCCATAAGTTTTATGAGAAAAAAATTACATTACTATGAGTTGAGGTATTCATAACTCGAGAAATAGGTTTTGGCCCTCGTAAAACTTGTGGCACACTTTCGGACTTATATACTAAACTCTCATATGATTTCCTATGCCCCCTTGTCCCCTGTCAAGATACTCCTAAATCAACAGTTGAGGGACGGAAAATGAGCCAACTGGTTAGAAAAAATTCAGGAGTATGATATCAAGATCAAACAGTTGAAGGAAATAAAAGGACAAGGATCATGCAAGATTATGGAGAATGGGGACTCAGTTGATGGAATGATTTCAATCTCAGTCGGGGAACCATTGGCTAATTCAAAATGGTACAAAGATATCATATTTTATTTAAGATCCGGGAAATTCCTTGTTACAATGAGTTCCAAGGAGATAAGGACACTTAATATGAAGGAAAACCAATATGTATTGATTGTTGACATACTTTTCAGAAGGAATTTCGATGGAATATTGTTGAGATGCGTTGATGAGAATCAAGCTCCGACACTGATTAAATAATTCCACGAAGGAATATCTGGTGGATACTTCACATCCACTGCAACTGTCCACAAAATAATCAGAGAAATATTCTATTGGCCATCAATATTCTAGGAGTCATATGCTGCAATAAGGAGATATTTTTCATGCTAGTATTTCTCAGGAAAAATGAAAAAAGATGCGATGCCTCTGCAGTTGGTTTTGGTGGAACAACCATTTTCCCAATGGGAACTTGATTTTGTTGGGTTGATTAATCCAAAATATAGCAAATGGAACATGTACATTCTAACAACTACCAATTATTTCACAAAATGGATAGAAGCAGTGATGCTGAAGAAAGTCGATGCTAGAGAATTGATTGGATTCTTCAAAGACAACATTCTGGCAAGGTTTAGTGTTCCTGATAAATTCTTCACAGACAACGGTTCGATATTCATTGGGTAAAAATTCATGGAGTTTTATGGACAACATGGGATCATCATGGGCCAGTCTTTGAATTATTATCCACAAGGAAATGGCATTGCCGAATCCACGAACAAAACACTTGTGCAGATATTGAAGAAAACTATTGATGGAAACTAGAGAAATGGGCACCTGAAGCTGACAGAAGCATTATGGGTAAGAATGAAAACCTATAAATATAGTACCAGGATGAATCCATATCTATTGGTCTATGGGAAAGAGGAAAAACTGCCAATTAACCTTGATCTTAACACATTGATCTCTGTGGTTAATACTGAATATACAAAAGACACTTCGCCTACTGAGAAAAGGATAAATCAATTGCTGAAGTTGGAGGAGGAAAGAAGCAAAGCCCTGAATCGAACTTCTAAGAGGCAACAGATCATCAAAAAGTATTTCGATCAAATAACAACTATGAAGAACTTTTAGAAGGGAGAATTGGTGTTCTTTGGAACAAATCCACGGAAAATCCATCCATGCACACAAAGTTCGAAGCACTCTGGATTAGGCCCTATGTCATTGAAAATATATTGGGATTCAACTCATATATGCTCCAAGATATGAAAGGAAAAAGGTTAATGTTTCCTGTCAATGAGAAACATCTAAAAGTTTTCTTTTCCTAGAACTTTTCATTCTCATTGTACATAATTTTATTTTTAGTTTGTATATTCTTAATTTGACTCCATAGCCCAATGGGTGGAAGCACCTGGTCACGAGAGATTCTGGATTTTTGAAAACCCATAGGGGGTCATCATCCCACAATTGGAGCTTGTTTTTGAGTTCATTTCCTGCTTCCAAAAAATTCCCTCCAATTTTCTATTTTCTCGGATTCATTTTTCCCTTTCTTTGCCCCCTTCTACACTTACCCGTTTTTTCCCTCTTACTACCCCTTTTTAGTTCTAAAACTTAGTGTTAGTTTAGACATCGTGTTCCCATGTTGGTGGAATTAATTTTTCTCACCTCCATCTACAAATTCACTTCATGAGTCCAACCGACAGCCGTGTTGTTCCATATGTATCCTATTTTACGATCACGGGTTCCTGGGTTGACGGGATCAAGCTTTCATGTTCCTATGTTACGTGATATACATATTGAACCACATAATTCCACGATCTACATTTTGATCCCTGGACTCCCATGAAACTATCTAAGTGTCATTCTACCTAACATGAACCCTTATGACTGCCGCACCATCCCCACTTAGCCAATTTCACGCCTCTTACCATCATAGGCTCTCGGGTTCACGGGTTCACAAAAAATCTCAAGTCACATATTGCCCCCGACTATCTGTGACACCCTCATGCCTTTCCTAATGCACATTTACTATGATTTAAATGCTAATAACTTACCATACAGGTTCGAAGGGATGGTTATTAATAAGAAAAAGGCTCGCGGAGACCTCCTATTAAAGAACATTAAACATGATTTACGGAGGATTATATTATCTCCCACCAACATTCATTCTTAACATAATTTGGAGAAAGTGAACGTATTCTTTGACTTATGGCAACAAGTTGACAACAATTCTGTGGAGATACGCTGAATATTTTTGGACGCGGAGATCAGAGTTTTCAGTAGTATAGGGCATATTCCTATTATTCAACCCCTTATTCTCAGATGGAAATAATCTGGACGTCTATAATTGTGTGCGTAGGGTGTGTCCCATAAGTTTTTGATTGCAAGGAGTTGGTTTCCTGGTGCACTGAGAGATACATTCCATGCTAGCAGATCATCCAATTGCAGGGCCATTCCCTATCTCTCTGTCACCTCAGGTTTTCGGTAAGATGTTGAGGCTCCTTGAGTCAACACTCACCTTTAGAGGTGAAGATTGCAGGGAGATATTAATAAATCATGACAATGGACTTGACCTCTTACTTGAATTCCTGTAGAACCCAGTGACCATCCCTGAAGATATCACAAGATTGCAGGTTGGCTCATTCAAAAATCCCTTCTGTGAAATTGCATGGATTTTTATGAGAATAACAGGACAGGAAAGCACGACCAGCATCTCCTGGATGATTATTTACATTATTTATTTTACGGTCAAGGAACATTCCATCTTTGACTAGAGGAATTTTATTTCCATTGAAATCTCTTCCCAATTGGTGCAATAGAAGAAGGATACATTTTTTTTATGTCATCTTATTTGGTCTTTGTGATAGCACATTGTTGCCAGTTCCTAAGATTATCTATCTGCAAGAAGGTGAACTGTGAGTTCGACCCATTAACCTTATGGTATCAATCATTGTGGAGACACAAGGCCTCCCAACACTTTTATGACGTCTTTAATGATTTTGTATCAATTTTCAAAGAATTGTTGTTTGGAAAAAATGCTTCTCGGCTGTCTAACTAGGAGAGTAAGTTCATGGATAGGAAGGGGACACTAGAACAAATGGAAAATTATAATGTTATAAGGATTTTTGGATCGAAAGAAAATCCTTCCTTCCTTCAATGTCACATATCTGACATAATGTTTGTTGCTGAGATAGCAAGGCAGTACACTTACTGGTTTCATTTTTTCCATGAAAAGAGAAAAAACAATTCATACCTCTGCCTTGAAAAGTCGAGGGTTTCATATTCAGGAATATGAACAAGATTTACGAATTTAGATTCCACTTCCACAACCTCAATTTGAAATATGCTAAAAAAGTAAAAGGGTTCGACCCTAATGGTATTTTTGTAGAACACCTATTGGCTATCGGTTTCAACAATTCTTTCATTAACACTATCCTGAATGAAGATGGGGATAATGCCTTAGGTACTCCTTCTCATGACACCAACGACCTCGAGAAAATATTAAGCACCAATGAGTCGTATAAGTAGAGAGGAAAAGGTTTGGGTGAGAAAAGTTCCCAATCCCTGACTGTCACTCCCAAGAGTACAACATCTCGGCGAAGCGCTCTAATGACCTACCCTAGTAAGAAATTCACCCACATTTCTTCAAGTGGAGGAGGAGATAAGAACCCTCCTTCCATCAAAATTGAAAGTTCTCATAAAATTATCGTGAGGAAGAAACAAAAAAACATTGCGCAAGAAGAGGAGGGACCTCAGGGAGAAAGTGATATCCATGATGTCTCCCTCAAGGATATGGAACTAGAAATTGACATTGATAAAGTGTACCCCAACAATGAATATCTAGAGAAAAATTCTCCCCAGAACCCTCTAATGGAAATAATTGGGACTGAGACCTTTGATGAAGAAGAGTCTTTTTCATTTCAGAGCATTGTTTTTTACAGTGAATCCAAAAATTTGATTATTGAAAAAAGACATGTAAAGAATAAGAAGGGGAAATCTCATTTAGAGATTAACCTACAGAACATGCAACCTTCCCAAATCTCCCAGATACACCGAGAAACTGGAGATGATATAGACCACTTTATTGACGGCCTTGAAGTGGATAATTACAGGTTAAAGGAGCGAATCAAAGAATTGGAGGGAGATCTAATGCCCCTTCCAATGTTGGCTAGTCCTTTAGCAATGATTGGGCTTAGCACACCTGCGAAAAAGTTAAAAGGATCATAAATCCTTCTCACATCAGCCTGAGGCTATGTGGAAAATAATATAAAGAAAATAATGGAATTAATAACAGAGGATTGGGAAATTTCAAAGAGTATGGTCTCTTTTGGAACAAGAGCACATGCTTTTCATGAATATATGGAAGCAAATTTGGAAAATGAGCAAGGTTTCTTCCTCGATGCAGTTGTACCATTTGGTGTTAAAGTTACTAATATGATGGAATTAATAATAATATAGGATAATCTTCCTTCCCCGAACCAAATAAAACAATTAAACACATGATTGAAAGAAAAGGTAAAAAACCTAAATGGTATCGTTCAAGCTTGTAGCCAGGCCATAACTAGAAGAGATGAACTATTCAAGAAGCTAACTGAGATAGATATAGTTGGAAACACCAATGAAGTCCAAGACCCAAAATTGATACTCAACTCATTGTTTTTAACCAAGAAATCATTTGATGAACAAGTTGATATCTTTAAAGGGCTGTCATTTGAAAAATTCTATGTCATTCTTGAATATGGTGAAGATGATGTGGAAAAATGGATAATTGATTATTTGATTAAAAACCAAGATGAAGAATAATTGCACAACATTTATATTGATCTAAGGGACTTGGAAGGTGAATTCTTCAATATAAAAATCCGACATGAAATCAACGTGGCGCCAATGAGGAGCTACACTGAGGAGTGGTTCAAAAAGGATGTCGACAGGATTACCAATTGTTACCCATGATTTTGGTCATATTGATGATGTATTGATGATGGTGTACTCAGGATCATAATAAGAACTTTCTCTCGAGAAAAAGTGACATTCGTCTCTTCCCAGAAAACATACTTTTGAAGAGAGTTCACAGGTTTCTTATATCCTAGGGTGTGAGAATGACCCATTCTCGTAGGCTGCCTTCAGCTAGGGTGTGAACTTCTCACAATGTGCTACATAGCTATGGTGCGATCTTGCTCTCAAGCTTGGAAAAAGATGAAGTCTCGATGGTTCTAGAAGGGAATCTTCTAGAGAATGGGTTGGCATTCGAATGGTTATCTTGTTACTGGTTTCCCTGATATTGTGGGATCATTCTTATCCAAGTAACCATCTCATTCTCTCCTATATATTGATGGGATTCTCATGGAAAAGGTTAAGCAAGATTAATTGGAGAATTGGTGAAAGAATTGTGTGAAGAGCCTAGCTTGAACAGGAGCTTGGAGACTCTATCAAGTCTATTAAGAAGAATTGGATCTTCTTCATACAAGGATCGAGTAAGTGTGTTTGTTGGAGCCAAGAGCCATCGAAAGGAAGCTTGCGACATCAAGGCGATCAGGTTGCATCTTCTACTTTCGATTAATATGATACAACGACATGTCCCTTTTCCATAAAGTCATTCTTACTTTATTGTGTAATTCCTTGATCATACACATAAGTTGATGATTGAATATATTTTGCTATCTTCACTTTGGTTGGTTTGTGTTGTCTTGGTCTTGACCTCACGAGAGCGCCGGAGCAAAGCGGGAGCAACAAAGACCCTAGGAGGTGATACAAAGGTATGTCACTTGTCCCTTCCTACTAGTTAATTCAATGGTCATAACTTAGGGAAATAGTCATGTCATGTCCTGTCCTATTTTCTTCTAGATCCAGGTGGATCTAGGGAGATCTTTTAGTGTCCACACCTACCGATTAGTCCGATAACAAAATTGGCGACTCCACTGGGGAATCAACCCATTTTCTTTGTAGTTTTTGGTGTTTTTCCTTGGCCATTTTCTCTTGCCTTACCCTTCTCCATTCATATCAATCTCTGAGTCTTCAGGATACCCTAATAGACCCTCTGGGTCCAGAAGCCCCTTCAATTTTTTTTGTCTTTTTCCAAAAATTTGCTTAGTTTCAGACATTCTTACACTGCACCCCACAGTGGCTCGCGAGAATATATTGAGTTTGCACCTTTCTTTTAGGTCCAGTGCGAGGTTCTCGCACTCTGCTCAAAGCTAGCATGCGAGAATGACTCATTCTCGCACTGTGTAACACTATTAGCCTGCGAACCCCTTTTTCAAAATTTTGGATTTAAGACTTTTGCATGTTCATCTGCCCAAATAAGTATAGGTGCCTGAAAAGAGATTCTTGGACCATTGGTTGATGTTTTCTTGTCTTCGGATTGTGTGCATGATCAGTCTTAGGAAATCAAAGGCTCTTCCTGTCCATCTTCTCTTGACTTTCATTTCTTGACTTTTCTTGGCAAAGATATACTCTCTGATTTTGGAATCTGAGTGTTTGTTTGGTTAAGAACCAACGATCGGTTGAAAGTTGAGATTCTTTGTCTTTTCCTTTTGCCCATTATTTGTAAGATCACTTTTCTCATGCAATTGAAAAGACTAGTTTGGTTTGCTTGTTATTTTTGTTTCCATTGAAAGATTGGTTTGGGTTTTTGTCTATTGCTTGTTCATTATTTTTTGGTTTTCTTTACTCTCACCATCATGGTGTAGGTCCTTTTTGAAAAGTGAACAACATTTTTCTTTCAAAAGCATTTTCGTCTTCGAAAGTCTTGAAAATCAATTGTTGAAATTATTGAAAAAGAAACAATAGAGAATTGTTATTATTGTGTGATTCGTTGCAATTGCATTTTAAAGGAAATTGTGTATCGTAGTTCGAGATTGGTCCAGAAAAATTCTCTTTCCCTCCCGTACATAGGATTCATTGAACGAAAATTGATATATTTCATTTCTATTTATTCATCGTTGGGTCAGATTCTTTCATACAACATCAGTTTCATCTTCTCTTCCTTTGAGTAACAACAACCCTTAATAACATTGTGCAATTGTAAAATTTAACTAGTAACTCTTTTCTAGGGCTCTATTACACCAACATTTAGCTAGGTTAGTGCTTTGGAATAGGTAGAGAGATACACTCTCCAAATCATAAAACACACAATAGCATCTTGTGTTAAGGAGTGTCAAATTCCATTTACAACATTTTGTCCTGGGAAGCCCTTCTCACATAAGGGTCAAACACGAGGTCGCATTGATATTGATAGAGTTAGTCACCCTGCTTTGTTGATATCGGTGTAGAGATTGCACGTATTACGGGGGTCACTTGGAGGTATACCCACAATGATGAGTGGAAGCCTTTTGAGTTGATTTCAGGCAAGATACCCTGCCCTTGTGTGTGGATCAAACTGTCGACTGTCCCCCCAAGATTTATTGTTGTGGGTGGCAACCTTAGTGGCCTACCTTTCTAGGGTCTTACACAAGGTGACTGTGAAGGGGCAATTCTTCACGGCACCTAGAATCGACGTTGGCCAAAATCACTCGGGCTCCTTGGAGGGTATACCCACGATTATGTGTGGGAGCTTGCACCAGGGTGTAAGTCTGTTAAGCAGGTCGTCAACGTAAATTTTCCACCCTCGCCCAGCCCC
>JASDQU010736176.1:29724-43981 GCA_032191745.1 Picea mariana
AGTCACATTGGAGGTGCTATAATACCGATCTATAGAAAAAAACCTGACAACTGACTGGTGCCCACTTGATCCATCAGCTTGATCAACCCAAGTGCAGGTCTCCAAAACAGATATTATGGATATATAATGTGTCATATCGATATCTTAGAAAACAGGGCAGATCATATGCTCACCAACTCCAATCACATGGATTTGCATTACCATCCAAAATATTTTACAGCTGCGTTTAAGTTCACCAAATGATCTCACCCATGTTAACATCAATATACTTACCCTTGCATAACCATTCCAAAGCCACCAGAATAAACAGGTTAACTAGTCACATTGGGATTCCCGTATAGTTAATTTACTTGTCAATTTCCAAAATAGGAAAAAAACCTGACAACTGACTGGTGCCCACTTCCCACTTGATCAATTAGCTCGTTAAACCCAAATGCAGGTTCCCCAAAAAAGATATTATGGCTCTCTAATGTGTCATAGATATCTTAGAAGAGAGGGCAGATCGTTTGCTCACCAACTGCAATTGGCATGGATTTGCATTACCATCCAAAATATTTCCAGCTGCATCCCACAATGACACTGGCCATATCTCAAAATAATTGCAGCGGTAGAGTTAAAACACACTGTCACTGTTAAGTGGGTAGCCACATCGGACATTGCATGCACTGTTATTCGATGTTGATTGATAAAGAAAAATCCCAAATGATCTAGTCAATTAGTGGGGCAACCATCATCCCTATCAACATCCATGATCTCAAAATAATTGCAACGGGGGAGATGAAACTTAATTAATGTTTTATTGACAAAGAAAAATCCCAAATGATCTAGTCAATTAGTGGCAACCAGCATCCCTATAAACATCCATGATCCAACAAAATTGCTATTGACAATTAATAATTATACTTCCCTGTCTTTTGGGGTAAACCTAAAATAGATTTCCCAGTGATATATAGGTACACATGCCCACAGGATTTCACCTCAAAGAACAAATCTTCAACTTTACCATAAAGGATCAAGTTATAGGGGAGGATACAAATTTTCTAGGATACAATAACAGGGATTGTCATGGAAAAGTAAGGCTGAAATTTATTTAAATTGAACAGACACTCTAACAGAACCATCACTAGGTTATCATGTCAGTAATAAGTGCAACTTAAGCCTTTTAAGTCAACCTAAAGAAGTTATTAGAATTGTTTTGATAGAGATCAACAGCGCTAAGAACTAGTGGGTTCATCATATCGTCATGTTATTCCGGTGGTTTATCCTTCATAATCCGAGCAAAATCTGGTCAAAATTTTCAGTTCAATGCAAAACTGCAATTTCAGCAATTACAAAGTGCGATCTTGGACTAATTCTGGGGCTCTGAATCGGCCTGTTGTACAACATTTCCACCTCAACCAAAAAACAAAAAAAAGAGTTCAATACATTATTGAGAGCCCGGGATCTGTGATGTGTGTTTATATAAAAGCAGAAGCATACTTTATAGATGTAAGATTCGGATATCAACACTACATCCACCTTTGCTCTGTGCTGCATTGTCCCCTGGTGATGCTAGCTTCACCAGGTTTGCAAGATGCCTCCATTACTGCATTAAATTTTACAAGTATTGCTTTGCCACAGATTAGAAACATTGCCCCCACAGACAGGGATTTTTATTAAACAACATCCAAACACCAGGAATGGAAGAATAAAATATGCTCTTGCTTTTCCAAAACATAAGAAATGGTAGAGTTTCAGCATTTCTGAAATAAATTCAACAATAGCAAGAGAAAATAAATTCAATCAATTGAATAATTGGGAAATAAATACCACTATTCAAGCTAGAAGATTGAGCCTGTGAACTGCCAGATATAACTCCCGAGTCATGACAATGCTTTCCACTATTGCCACTCCTAGAACAGCAATTGGAATGGTCTGCCTAGTGGGATAATAGTATATGTGCATACAGAGGAGACCAAATTATATTCATTCACGCAATTTGATCAGAAATAAGATCGAGATGAAAGGATTCACACCAAGATGTGGCATATCCTGGCCTCCTTTATTTTAAGAAGATGGCTGATCTACTCCCAAAATGCGTGCATAGGCCTTCTGATAAAGACATTCTTGTCCAGCAGATGTGCTATGATACACCAATGATCTCACCTTCCTGGCAAGCACCCACTTCAATTTCAAGACTTGACTTCTTGGATGCTACCACTCTGCAGCAGTTTCGCCGTGGTGACTGCAAGCATCACATTCACGAACTTTAGAAGAATTCAAAAGGAAAAATTGGTTAGAAATAGTTAACAATTTATGTGGATCAACAAGTACTGGAAGGGTAAAAACACTCCTACTTGGGAACAGACACTAGTGCAATAGAGACTGGCATAAGGGCTTTAAAAACCTCAGAGACTAATATAATTTAAGGTGTAAAACCTACACAACAAAAGATCAACACATGATTTTCAGGTATACTCCAGCCGACCAACAGACAAAAACAAAAGGCTTGGACACAAGTCGGTAGAAGAGATTTGCAATCCATATAACTCTCCACTAAACACAAGATTTTCCGGTAAACTCCAAAGCTCAGCTATTCTTGTAATTCCACAGCTACTAACAAAGAAAAAAACAAAACGCCTGGAAATAAGACACTACAAGAGATTTCCAATCAACATAACTCTCCTACAAAAAAGAATGTTACGAGGTTTGAAGTACCCCAATATAACTGTAACTGGCCTAGAGGAAGTGGAATCCATAAAAATGTCCCAAGCTCATACAAACCTGGCCTAGAGGAAGTGGAATCCATAAAAATGTCCCAAGCTCATACAAACCTGGCCTAAAATTACAGTTTGTGAGCTGTCGCATGTACCAATCCACAAATGTCTCAAGTTCACATGCATTAGTTTGTAGCTTTGTGTGCACCTTGAGGAACTAAGCTAAAACATGTCATCTATAAGATGATAAATGCAAGAATAAAGATAAAAGTCAATTACCTGCCATAATAATGTATCAGGTTTCTTCACAACTCGAATCAAATCTATGATCTCTGGGGAAGGTATTCTCCACCTGCATCCAGGAGGCTTTACTTTCTGTCTAGCATAATTGCTTGTAATTTGCCCACTAGAATTATCATAGCGAACATCCTTCAAGTAAAATATGAAAGGTTTCTGGCATGGATGTCTAGTCACAGGCCTGGTATTGAAGGCATATGCTGTAAAGTCTGCTCTTCTATACCAATTCAAGAATGTCCTCGAGGGCATCTCCAACTCACGAGGGGAAAATATGGTTCTAAAGATCTGAACTGCATAACCCCATGAGACTGATATAGACCATTCACGCTCCTTATCATAACAAATGGACTGTTGCATTATTCCAGCTGAATCTAATTTTACAGCTTTGCTTAAATGCTGCAATGCCCTTAATCTGGTCATGTTGGGGAAAATGGGTTCCACAACATCCAAATGGTGAAGTGATACCATGGGAGTTAAAGGATGAGCCGCCAGCAATCCGAATAGATTACCATATACATCATACTGCAACGAAAACAGCAATCAAATATAACTCATTAGAAGTTTTGGTAGCCTATGAAGTAAATAGTTAGGAGAAACCTGTTGTATAAATGCAGAAAACACAAACCCAAGAACTAGGGCTGATGTAGAGTTGGAGAACAATCCAATCCAAAAACAATGTTAAGGGTTTATCTAAAGTTACAGAACAATTCATTGGAAGCACAGCGATACCTATAGAAATACAAAGGAAGCTTATTCAATTACCAGGATGACTGAAAACAATGAACATACAAACAAATGAAACCCCATGTATCATCAGAATTAATGCACAATTTCATCTCAAACAACGCAACATGAAGTCACAGAGATTTCAATGACAGACATATCACCCAAGTTAGCAAGATTGGTAAAGAAATACATGACAAACATACATGATGAAGAAATACTTGACAAACATCATGAATAGTTGAGAAATGCAATGCATCATAATCCACATCTAGGATCTGCGGGAATACATCAAAACTTGAAAAGTAAAACTGTATTATCAAGAACTATGACAACAAAACCACACAGACATAGGCAGGAGCGACATACATATACAAATAAACAAAACACAAGAAGCAGGACTAATGTGAGCATACAATTAAAGAAACTTATGGTTCAGGATAAATGCAGCAATGAGATTTAACGACTATGATCAGCAATCAGTCTTTTGGATGAGTATGGAAATACACCACTTGAACATTGAGCCTAGTGGAGAAATACATCATAAAAATGCAAGGTTTGTCACTGGAGGCAAAGACGACAAAACTCAACTATACCAATCAATGCCAAAGCATCCAACCCAAAGTTTAAGATCAATGCAGAAATGCTGCATTATTTGCAGAATAGAGGAAAAATATAAGCACATAATTACATAGAAACGTCCAAGCCAATGGAGACCTCTCAAACCATGGTGGTAAACCCAGGTAAGCACATAATTATGTAGAAACCTACTGCCGATGCAGACCTCCCAAGCCTTAGTGAGAACACGGTTGCCTAATAAGCATGTAGTGTCATTTGAGTCCTGAACTACCCCAGGTCAAAATATTAAAAAAAATGTAGAGATGTATAGTAAAGAAAGTAATTTACAGATAATATGCAAATACAAGAACAAACCCGTATGACCAATGTACAAAACAGGATCAATGTTGAAATTCATAGCTCGCCTAACCCAACTTTAGATATCAATGCAGAAATACACATCTAAATAAAATTCCAGTAGTGAAACATCAGCATTATTTGTAGTCCATCCTCATTACTGAAATCCCTAGATCTTACCTGATGAAAGCCAGGCTCCTTTGTAAGCGGCACGCCCAACTCGGACATGCAAGCCTGTATTCTATCATCGCTTCCATACAAACCGGGATACCTCTGAATACACTTATCTTGCATAGACTCCAATGCCTTGGCCAGAGGATAGCTAATGGCAAATCCACCTCCTCCATAAGCCATACTATAAGAAAAGAATATATTCTGCAAATGAGACTCTGATAAACTGCCAATGTAGTAAGGCTTCCTGTGATCGTACTTGGAAAGAACCCTCACCAGATTCTCAGCAATAAAGACAGTATCATCATCCCCCATGACAAACCAATGCACATCAGGAAGACCCATTCTGAAAGTCTCAGACACAATGCGGGAAATTCTAATGGCAGATCTGTGTCCCTGCTTGTTGGTGTACTTAAAATGGGAAGTATTAGCTGATAACCGCCATGGGGGCAGGGAAGAATTGTCACCCTTTCCAGTTTTTACAGGCTTCTCCAACCAAATAAACCCCCTCATCTCCTTCGGCCTCCACCACAACTTTATGTACTCTTTTCTCTTATCCCATAACCTAGCAGAGGCTCCAATCCCAAACACTATGTGCTTCAAATCTGTTCCTGTAGAAACAGGACTGGCTTGAAGCGCTTGCCTGTGAACAGAATCAGGTATGTCTTGAAGCGCTTGGCTGTGAATAGAATCAGGAATGCCTTGAAGCGCTTCCCTGTGAATACCAGCCTCATCAGCATTGACACCCCTTGTAGTATCATTCATGGCTAAAATCGCCACACTATTACTAGTAATACTACTAGAACTAGTCCCCTGAGCACACTCGGTTCTGCAACTTACGATGGGATGCCAACATGGGTAATTGCTTAGCATAAGATTCATGAGATATATCAAGTAAGATATACAGATCAATACAACAAGAGATCTAAAAACCTTACTAGCCCAGCCCCCAATGCTGGAGAGCATACCAGCAGATGGGTGGATTTTTCTTCCAGCCATCTGGTCCCATACAACCTTATCAAGATCCTTCTGCTTCTTCTTTATCATCGCCAGCTTATAAAACCTCAATGCAGCTTCTCAGACCCAAAATAAATTAAGCCTAGTTCTAACAGAAATAACCTCAATACAAGACCAAAATATCGCAGTTCTGCAAAGAACCCAAATCACAGAACAAGCATGCCATTTGGGTTACGCCATAGAACCATCATCAGCTGAATAGACACGAAACCAGTTTTTCCCCATCAAACTACAACTCTAACAACAGCTTCGATGAACGAAAAAACAGCCATCATATAGCAGATAAAAACGTTTTCCACAGCTATCTATTAATGGACTAATTATAGCAAAATCCAGCCCCTACCCCCTATCGAATCCACAACAGGTCATCCAATCCAATCACAGTGTCCAACTAGGTGTAAACAAAACCAAAACCAACCCCAAACTTAATTACTGTCTCTTACACCAATTCAATGGCTTATCGGGGAAGTGATTACCACAACCACCAAAATCTTGGAAACACCGAGTAAACAATTAGCCCACAAATTCGTGTGGTTCACAGATTGCATAGTGCACTGTACACTCTGCAAAACCGTACACAAAATGTCGGTGGCACCAGCTGAGTATCATGTGGCTGCTTCACTGCATATATACTTATATACTTATATGTAAGCAACAGTCCTCATCAGTGCTTGCACTGCCATCAGATCCACATGCAATGCAAGGAAGGGCCCTGAATCCCCATCAGCAAGTGGACTATGCGTAGATATTGCAAGACTTGAGGGATTAAAAGTTAATATCCTCCCTGGGCCATATAAATAAAAAAAAACTAAGAGTATTTATTTCTTCGAGGAGTCCGTTTTTTGTGCTAAAAGCTTGACAGCTAACGAAACCCCATTCACAACATATATTTGGGAAAAATAGAAAAATATTTGTGGGGTTCGCATGGCATTTACAGGTTCGATCTAGCTTTGTCTTAGAGCGATTCTCGCCTTAGTTTGTGCAACAAAGCTATAGTCCAACAGCCAGAACTAAGTTACCTGCTGACAAGCTAGTCTCTTCCAAATATAAGAACAGAATAAAGTGTTCCCCATTTAAACAGCAAACCAGATATTAATTATCCTTCCATTCTTTTTTAAGATTAATTTTAAAGATGTTTTACACATTAATATGGGAGATTTCCATGTATATCGCGTCACGTGTACATGCTAATAAAAAAAATTAAAAAATAATTCCAGTATTTAATGTTAAATGAAAATTTAAACTGAAAAAACTAATATGGCCTGAGATTTTAATTTTTTTAAATTCCTCTACATGTTTAGTAATCCGGAGGTGAAGAAATTTGGTTTTCAGTTTATCTGGTGGTCAGATTGAGATMWCCCATTACGTATTTTTGGGATTKTGTTTGTCTAAAATTATGACTTATTTTGGGGATTGTGCTGGTTAGGATWGTAATGGGCTAAATTGATATTATTTATTATTTATTTTTGAAAAAATTAATTTAATTTAATTAAAATGGTAAATTTTGTAGAGATTTTTCTTTAAATTATTGTTTTTTATAAATAGAAATTTAAATTATTACTTTTTATTAATAAAAAATTTAATTATATATTTTGATTGATCTAAATTATCAAAATATTTTTTAAATGAAAAAAAAATTAAAATAATTGAATTTGTTTATTTATTAAAAAGTATTTTTTCTAGATGGAAGTTAACCCGTTGGGAACCCACCCTGATACTTCCTCTCATAGTGGATGATATGGGGTGGAAAGCAGCAGCCCGAAAGACTCGTAACCAGGCCAGAACTCGTGACCTCTCCCCAACCTGGAAGAGTGTGCACATGTCTTTGTCATTCGAGCTATCCCTAGTGACCTATTAAGTCAATCTTATTTGAAAGACCTCACACTTTGTAACAAGATTGAGACTATATACATCATCTATTTTAAGGATTGTGCTCGATAAGATGCATCTTCTTTAATTTCCAACTAAATTTTTTTAAATAGAATTTATTAAAAATCATGAGGAATAAAAAAATAACAAAAATATTTTAAAATATATAAATTAAGATGAATTTATACTAAGTTTTTTATTTTTATTTTCTTTTTAATTATTATAATCACCTTTTTATTACCGGATGTCAAGTGAAAAATATAATTTCTCTTCAAGTCTCTTCACCTTTACAAATATCAATATATATAATAATTCTTTTTTTAATTTATATTATAATTATTTACTTTTCACTTTTTTTTCATTTTAATTTATTAACATTACACTATCTTAAATATTTTATCTTTACTATTTTGTAATAAGTATTACTCAAAAAGAAATTCTCACTAAACGTTTAGGATTCCATTGGTCTATTTCATTGTTACTAAAAGTTCAGATTCTATAACGATTAAAAAGGCTTATGATAAAAAAAAAAATTAATTTTTAAGTTATATGTAAATTTAAACTTTAGATTATTATTTTTGAACATAATGGTTTTATTTTTATTTTTAATTTAAAAATATATATTTAAATTAAATTAAAAAAAAAAACTTTATGATAAAATATTTTTTCTTTTTAAATTATATGTAAATTTAAACTTTGTATTATTATCTTTAAACATAATTATTTTATTTTATTTTTTAATTTTAAAAATAACAATTATTTAAATTAAATTAAAAACAATATAGTACAATGAAATGTGTGTAAACATTATCTAAGCACAACTTAATTCGAAGATAAGTCCCGTGAGTCCAGCGCGATTGGTAAAGACAGGACCTTCCTCCAAGTGTTGGGAGGAGCGCGATTGGTAAAGACAGGACCTTCCTCCAAGTGTTGGGAGGAGGTCTCCAGGTCAAACCCTGCTGGGTCTCCGGGACGAAATTTGTAATGGCTGTTGTGCTAGACTGGATACAGTGAATGTAAATGATATATATCTTTAATATATATCGAGATAATTTCTCGTTGAAAAAAAAAAAAAAAACTTAATTCGAAGATTTGTATTGACTTTTACATACATTTCGAGCCCTTCATTTTAAGTTTCAAATATATATTTTTTATAAAAAATAATAATAATATTTTCATACACATGTTTTTTAATTACACTCTTAATTAACTTTTCAAATATTAATAATTAAGATTTAGGGTAATAAGATAAAAGAGTAACATTAATCGAGGAGATGAATTTAATTAATTTTTTAAATATTAATAATTACCATCTAGTGTGATAAGATAAAAGCGTAACATTAATCATGAGGAGATGATGTAATGGTATTAAATTTTATTCCTCGCTTTAATTTTATTTCTAATAGATAACCAAGTCTTTTATTGTTTGAATCCCGTGTTTTCATAACGCAATTAATTTTGAATAGCCTTGTATGGATGTAAAGTTATTTTTATAATAATAAAAAATATATAATATTTATTTTATAGTAAATTTTAAATTATGTTGATAGGTATTTTTATTTTGGAAATAAGATACAGATTATAAGATTGGATGGTAAAAATATATTCAATGGTTATATCTTTTTTTAATCTTCAATGTCAAATAGTTTAGTTGTTCAACTATTAATTATTAGATTAGAGATATCTATATAGTTGGCAAAAAGATATCTTACTATTAATGAATGGTGATCAATATCTCACTATCTCCTAGTGATATGGATGTGTTAGTATTAATGATGATTATGATGATGATGGTTAATGTCCATTAAGATCAAATTTGGTTTATTAGACCTTTAAAAAAGTAAAGAATTACTTAGTTTGCTTTAAAATTTTACTTTTGTGCTCAAAAAGCTTTAAGAGAAACATTATTAAATCATAGTTTGATAAGTTAAAAGGTTAGAAAAATTGTTATTCTAACTAATACATTGAAATTATGATTTAATATGGGTGTACCCAGGACATTTTAAGAAAAAGTGTTTTTCATCTTTTATCATAAAAATGATAAATTCACCGTATATTAAGAATTGTCCAACACCTTGTTTTACTATAAAACTTGTGAGAATTTAATCTTATTTTAACTATATTGATTTATTTTTTTAAGTTAGTCTAAAAATTTTGTGAAAAATTATAATTCCATTTTATTAATAAAAAAATTTAAAATTTAAGTGTTAAAATTTTAAAAATAAATTAAAACTAAACGTTACTTTACCATTAAAAAAATTACTTTTAAGACTCATCGCAAAAATTGACTTTATCTATTTTTAAGTCACTCCTAAACACTACGGTAAATTATATTATATAGTTAAATGTATGGTAATATCTACGTGAAAAGTTGGATTTTACATAGGATTCTGCGTACCACATCTTATGTATGATTTACAAGCACGTGACAACACCATTGCATCACAATATTTACCATAAATCAATTAAAACACAACTTCCCCACCTACATCCAAAAAAATTTATTGTTGATAGTGTCATCAATCTTTACTTTGTCAATATATTCCTAAAAGTCCCTCTCCCATTAAATGTAAGATGTCCTCTTTATATTTAATTTGTAACTTATTATATATAATTGTTATATATATTTGATTAATTTGCAACTTTTTTCCACGAGAAAGTTTCTCGTTTATATTTATTAGTGTATAAACATTTTACATTGTAACCATTACAAAATCCATCCCGGAGACATTTTTGCAATTTAATATTGAAAAATTATTATTTCATTTTGATTTATGGTTTTGTGTTTTTACATTAAAATAATTGCACCCACACTAGTGAGATGCTTTAGAATTTACTGAGGAGATCTTGTCACGTTATTTTAAATTAGATAAAATTATATTAAAAAATAAAATCCTAATAATATAAATAAAATTAGCTTAATTAAAATTAAAAATAACTATATAAATATAGATAACAATGTGTATTTAAGTAAATATTTATATAATTGTGTATAGAGGTACATTTTACAATTCAATATTAGGTTGATGTGTGATTATGTGTTTAAATTCAACTTGAAGCTAACAAGTGTCACTGAATCCAGCGCTGGAATCGAATTTGACTGGGCTGTTTTTTCGATCTTGTATAGTGTATGGTTCAAGTATGAAATGTTTTATTTTTCCTTCGGTGATCTGATGGGCTGGATTGGCACTGTCTGTGCATTAGATTGTAAATGAATTTATATATAATATAAATTTGAGCTAATTTTTTTTTGGAAAGAAAAAAAAAAGTGTCACTCTTAAATAATAATAATAATAAATTAAGTAAAGAAAAATTGTATATGTAGACTCTAACATTTTGTACTCTAATTGATCCCTATCGCACTTATTAGTAGAAGTGGAGTTAAAATGAATCTATGTTTGTTTAAATTTATATTTCACTTTAACCCAAATTAAATTTAGTTTGAATAATCTAAATAAAAATAATAGTTATTCAATTTGGTAACTCCTTCCACGTTGAAGAGTGTGGTAAAAGTAAGGGTTATTCAATTTGGTAACTTCTTCAAGAATATGGTGTACACGTGTGTTTGTTAAGGAATGGTGGGCCGATATTTTAAAGATTTATTGAGATCTCTAGAAACATTCCATGCTAAACTGTAAAGCCATTAGATACTTTGCCAAAACAATAAGAAAGCCATGTTCGAATGTTTTTATTTGTTTTATGATGGAGAAGGCTAACATCTTTAATAATAACATTATCTTGGATTAAACTTTTTTTATTAAGTTGTTCAATATTTTCAAACGCAATGTATTACCAATATTTTGTCTTAACAACATATTTTTAAAGTAGAGATTTTGTCAAATTTTCAAATGAGTATTAGGTGGTGTTGGATTTTATTTATACTTTACTACGTCATTGTTAATACTTTTTAATATCGTAAATTCCCATTTCTTCAATTTAAAATTATAAATAAAATTAAACTTTAATTAAAAAAACAAAATTCTCATTAAGTACCAATAAACCAAAGTACAAAATCTTAACAATATTTATAATTATACTTTAAGTGCAGTTGCCATCTCTCAATTCTTCCCTTCTTTCACTCAAAGACACTTTAATGATTGAGGAATCTATGTATAGAAATACCTCAGCATGTAGCAAAAGATATGTCTGTCATCCTTTCTTGTCTTTTTCCAATAGGATGAATTTTTTTATTGATTCACTTTATTAGGTGTTTTGTAGTGGTTTTTGTTGGTAGCTAATTGTGGTCTATCTGTTATCTAATATCTAATGGGTTGATGTCAGGGGGTAGTTATAAATTGTATGATGGTAACCATGTGCAATGATTTTTTCATTTTATATAATAAAAATAATTCCTTATGATAACCATGTGTAATTTTCATATTAAAAAAATAAAAAATAATATTTTTTTATGACTTATTTTTATTGAAGTAAGAAGGTTGTTCAATGTTATTTGGTTTTCAATTTAATTTTAATTTGTGAAGGTTTTCAACAAATTTTATTATCTAATTGGTTGATGTGATGTGGTAGTTATAAATTATATTATGATAACCATGTGTAATGATTTTTCATGTTAAGATAATAAAAATAATACCTTATTATGGTAACTATATGCAATTTTCATGTTAAAAAAATAAAAAAATAATGTATTTGTATTACTTTCTTTGTTGAAGTAGAAGGTTGTTCAATGCTCAATTGATTTGGTTTCCAATTGATTTGATTTTAACTTGTGAAGGTTTCAAACAAATTTGAATTCTTTGTTGAAGTAGAAGGTCGTTCAGTAGAAAGTTGTTCAATGCCCAATTGATTTGATTTTAACTTGTAAAGGTTTTCAACAAATTTTACAGAAAAAATTATGGTACATGTCAAGAGTAAAGAGAGTTATTTTTTAGAAAAGCAAATTACCAAACAACTTAGAATAAAATAAATGTCAGCATGTTTGAAAAAATTATGGTACATGTAAAGAGTAAAGGAAGTTATTTAAAAAAAAAACAAACTACCAAACAACTTAGAGTAAGGTAAATGTCGACTCCATGTTTGTTCATAAGTCAGACTCCAAAATTAAAGGTAACTAATTTTGAATTTGTTCACAACTTAGAGTCAAGTAAATGTCAACACGTTTGTTAATATGTCAAACTCCATTAAAGGAAATTATTAGAGTAAGGTAAATGTGAGGATATGTACATAGTGAAGTATGGTAATTATTAGAGGAAAGTAAATGTCACCATATGTATACACTTAAGTATGGTAAATGTCACCACTTTTATCAATATCCTCCATCATTTCATTTCCAAGATTAAAGGAATTCATTTTTTTTTATTATTATTATTATTATTTTTTTATTTTTTTTTTTATTTATTTATTTAGATGTGTTTAAATAATATAAAATAAAATAAAGTAAATATAAATATGTTTTTTTATATAATTATAAATTAATATTGAAATAATATTATTTTAAGTATTTGAATGTAGGGTTTTATTTAGTTATTATATTAATTCAAAGTAATAAAGGATATACACATTTATAAATTAAGTAGTCAAATCATTATAAAGAGGGTAGTCTCTTAACTTATAATCACAATCACATGAAATGTCATACATTAATTTGGTGTTTAACTAAACTTGATGTTAAAATTAAGTTATTACTATTATTATAAAAAAGATTTAAAAAGATTAAAGACCAACTTTGATCTAATAGTGGGTCTAATGGTTAAGAACATGTGTTTCCTCTTAAGAGGTCATAGGTTCAAATCCAGAGAGGGGTAGGGTATGTATACCTTCGTAGACTTTACCAGTCAAATCGTTGGGCGGAGGGGGGTACCTTGTCTCATAAACAAGGGGGTCTCATACACCAATTTGGTGTGTTGGCTTAGCCGTGACCTTAAAAATAGATTATTATTATTATTATTATAAGATTCTATTAATTACTTTGAGTTATAATGTTATTTTTATATTCGAATGACTTGGAAATGAAATATTAGAGTTGGCTTTAGTTATTATGGGTTAACAAATTTATGGAGTTCGGTTTTATTAGAAATATCCTATAAATTAAATCTAATGTCTTTGTAGGTAGGACATATTAAAAGTGTTTTTCATCTTATACTTTATTGTTCTCACTAATTTATAAATTGTTTAGTGCCAACATGTTTCTAATTTTGTTCAATACCCTATTTCACTATACAACTCAACTCATAGGATTTTGCTTTTATGTTGACAATATTTTTTTTCTTTTCTTTTTTAGTTTTGATTTTTTAAACTTGGGGTTAATGGTTTCTTTGTAATAATTTAACTTTCTCTATATTCTGAATTTCCCCATCACTCCACATTTTCACTTTAAACTCAGTATGAGTGTGCTTTTACATCAAAGTCCAATTTCCTTTTAGCCCGAGAGTCCCTCTAGCTCAACTTAGAGTTTGCTCCCACTAGTTGTTTTTGTCATATTTGCTCCTTAGAGCATGTGACCGATGACCATTTTATATTAAAGTAAAAAAAAAAAAATATTTCCAGAAAGACTTAGTTCTCTCCTAACATTCATGGATTATGAGGACCAAAGATACTTATCCCTCTTTCTC
>JASDQU010736176.1:46543-70841 GCA_032191745.1 Picea mariana
TCTCATGGGAACATTGAAATGGCATGTGGAGGGGAGCACAATTGGAATTGATGAGTAAATTATTCATTACTAGGTAATGTAGTCGTGCTTAAAACTTAAATGTATTCATTATCAAACAACTTTAAAATATGTAAAATGTTATTTTTAAAAGGGAACTTTCATTATGGTACCTCTCATGACAAAGGGAACTTTCATCATGGTACTTTTCATGACAACTTTGGTCATAGGAGGGTGTGGGAGAGGGTATCAATGTTAGGGACATTTATTTTCCTCCTTCTCCATGAAAAATTGAAATTGCAAATGGATGGGTATGACTGGATTTTGATGGGTAAATTTAGTTGTTAAATATGGAACACGATCCATCATCAAACAACTTTGGAATATGTAAAATGTTATCTTTAAAGAGAACTTTCACCATGGTACCTCTCATGACAACTTTCGTCATACAAGGGTGTGGGAAAAGGTATCAATGTCAGATATATTTATTTCTCTATTTCCCCATGGGAATATTGAAATAGCATGTTGAGGGGAGCAAGGTCTCCATGGGAATATTGAAATGGCTTGTTGAGGGGAGTAAGGTTGGAATTTGACGGATAAATTATCCATCATGAGGAAATTTACCCGTCAAATACAAGGAACACTCCACTTTACCCATCATCAAACAACTTTGAAATATGTAAAATGTTTAATAATTTGATTATAAGCATCAAATTGGATGAGTGGCATTAATTTAAAATTGCAACCCTGGAGAGGGTGAGATCCCCTCTTTTTAAAATTTCTCTTCATTAGCACCATAGTCATGGGAGATGTCTAGTCACTCTCTTATCACCAACATTACAATGTGATGGCATTTCTCATTCTACCAGCACAACCACTTCATTCGCTTTACAATCCACTTTTCCATTTAGACCTCATTGTATTTAAAAGAAAGATATAAACCAAAAGCTTTGAACTAGAGAAGTGGTTTTGCTAACAAGTCACAGTTCAGAAGGTGTCTTCCCTAGCATCAAAGTTTTGACAATAAACGTTGAGTCTCCTCTAATAGTGTCCTCTGTGACACTTAATCCCTTAGCAGAAAACTAAAACTTTTGTTTTTTATTAGTAATGTCACCTAAACCCCAAGAAAATTCTATGCTTGTGTGTCTTTTGAGATCAAATATGATCCACTTGCACATATTACGCATTAATTTAATATCATTGTTAATAGACATGTAAATATTACTAGGTGATCAATCCTAGGAAATGGATTTAGAGAAAAGGGAGAAAATATGGGAAGAAGCCCATAACCTTTTACATGTGATATGATTTTTAACTAAAACATCAAATTAAAATATCATCATTAACATTTATTTTTAATTTTTAATCAAAACATTATCATCATTAACATTTATTTTTTATTTTATTAAATGAAAAATGTATAATACATTAACATAGAATGAATGTAAAAGGAATTTAAAACATAACAATGCTTAATCACTGAGAAAGGACGTAAAAGATGACAAGAAATAAAATTGACTTATATTAATACACATCATGAACTAGAATTGGAAATATTTTACATAGATTTATGAAGTACAAGTTTGGTTTGAAAAGAAATCATTACTTATGTTCTATGTTAAGCTTGGCTTGAGGTCTCAATCTACTAAATAATATAGTTTTAAATTGATAACTCTTAATTGATGTTTTTATTTAATTTTAAAACATAATGTATTTAAAATCAAAATATAAAATGATATTGTTGTTAAACAAATAATAATAAGGCAAAATAAAGTAGAGACAAAGGGGTTTGTTGTTTAAAAGAATCTCTATTTGTAATTTTGACTTATAAATTCTTTACACAATAATTTTAAAGAAAATGGAATAATGATGGCCAAATATAATTGTGTTAATACGGTAATTATTATGGTGTGTGGGAGGAATAATGAACTTTCTCATTATCAAAATTACCTATGGTGACTTTGTATTTCCTTATTTAAGTTTTTTTAATCGAAATTATATTTATACATTAGATGAATTACTATGGAGAGAGATGATGCAATGTAGTGGAGTAATTATGAGTGGCTAGGGTTTATCCTAGTCGCAGTCGCCAATGAAAATTTTTAATTTGTCTGTGTTGGAGTCGACTAATCTTAGAACTTTTTATGTAAAACCCACGTTGGACGTATAGGTGTTTGTCGCTACCTAGAAGAAGCTTGCTAGCTGGAAGAAATCCACCCACTTTAGGAGTTGAGCAGAGTTGTTGGAGGCTATAGGATGTTGGATTTCTGAGAGGGGGGGTGAATCAATAATAGAGCAGTTTAATTCTTTTTAACCATATAATCCAAGTGTTATATCAATGTAGCATTATCATCCATTAACTGCAGAGTAAATAAGCAATGAACAAATGAACAATCATACACATACATAGTACACCAGTGTTTTACGTGGAAACCTAAAGCGGGAGAAAACCACGAAATGGTTTTTCTTATATGTCTTGAAGAATTACATTCATTCGAAGCACCAAATTCCTTTGTTTTCCAGCTGCAACTGGAAGGAGGATCCAACCCCCTAATTTCTCATGGTACAACCTGAGGGAAGCTCCAACTACCCAATTCTCTGGCTACAACCAGAAGGAGGCTACAACCCCCTATGTTCTCCGGCTACAACCACCTGTCCTTGCCCCGTCCAACCGCCTTGACGTATAAGTAGAATGATGGAACCACTGTCACACTATCACTGTGAGATATACCGATGTAAACCTGTACCAATCAACCTGTACCAAACAACTTGTATCAATAACCTGAACCATGCATCAACCATGCATCAACCTGTACCTCAACCTGGAATCAACGTGTACCATAAACAAGTGCATCAACCATGCACCAACCTGTACCTCAACTTGTACCATGAACAAGTGCATCAACCATGCACCAAACCTGTACAAATAACATGTCACAACAACCTGTCCAAACAACCTATCTCATCAATCTTATCAACCAAATTAGATCTTCTCACCAAGACAACTCTCAAAGATGTGCATCAACCAAGCATAACACAACAACTCATAATCATCACCAAGATCAATATGTGATTCTAATAATATACCAATACAAGTATGTTACATCATCCATAAACCATGTGTCAACAATACTACTAACAAGTACCTCCAACCATGTACCAAGTATGTACCAATCATGTATCAACTACTCATCAACTATGACTCATCAAGATGTACCAACATCATCAACTATACACTTCATGTATGTGCCAACTCATCAACTACTTGTCCCAACCATGTACCCAACATGTACCTTAACCAAAAGCCCTCATCAATTTCATCATCCAAATATGATTTGTAACTTTTTAATAGACCCAGTGTATATGATCACATACCTGCAAACCTTCCTTAACTTTAACAACAAGAGACTAGCATTTTCATCAAACTTTTCTTTAGTCTCACATGACTAGTTTTGGATTAGTCAACAACCCTAACTTGAAATAATCATAACTATGTACCTGTAATGAATAAAAATCTGAAAAATGATACACAATGTTCTTCAGTGTGTTTTATGCAATTCCTCCAGGTGTCACTACTTGGAACCTCTCAGAAAAGGAGTTATAGTAAAAATGGCATACCTTGTTGAATTCTGGCTTATTCTAGAGAGTGACCTTGTAAAGCATGCCCCGCACAAAATATTTGTTGAATTGGTATGAAAATGTTACACATAATACTACAGACTGTACTCTAACCAACACATTTGGTCTTACTGAATTTGGATCTGTTATGAAGAAGTTATGACGTTTTTACCCGAAACACCTATTTTAGACTAGTTTCAGGACTAGCCACAAACCCTATTTTCCACGGAGTGTAACTCCAAAAATACAACGAACCACGAGCTGAATTTTTTACCATGGATACTTGGATATGTTTCCTCAATGGAATAGCAATTTCACAGTCTGAAACATTCTAGAAAAAAAGTTATTGTGAAAATGGTGAGATGACCTGTAAATAACATACCTTAGAAAACATCATCAACAGAATTTATCCTCCCTGGAATTCCAGCCTTCTTTTCTTCACCTTCCCTCTGAAATTCGGTTTAGATATACCTTTGGTTACCTCAGTCACCTATAGATATTCAGTATGATCAAGTGTGATGTAAAATGAGAGAGCATTGCCTCTTATTTATACTCTCCATCTTCTAGGTCACTTAACCCATTTCTAGGTCACTTAGCCTATTTTCCTCATTTTTAGGATTAACCACTTTCCATAATTAAAAAGTTCTCCATTACTTTATCATTTAAATATTCCTCCTTGACTTTGTCACCTCACTTTATCATTTAAATAATCTTATTTGATTTTGTCACTTCACTTTATTATTTAAATAATCATTATTTGCTTTGTCACTTTACTTTATCATTAAATAATAATTTCTTCTTTTCAAGCTCTTTGACTTCTTTGACCTTTTGGGGTTTCAAGTCAACATATGAGGGTCCTCCAACTCCGTAAGGCCATAAATCTCAAACCGTGAGGAGTTATGTGACATTCCACATACCACCAGAAATGGAATGACATGTATTATCCATATAGAATAGTCTTACCTGGAAATATATCAAAACTCATACCATTATCCATCAAACAAACTTGGGTCCACTACCCAAACCTGGCTTCTCCAACTTCTCATGGCCATAACTCTCTAACCGTGAGGAGTTATGTGATGTTCCACATACCACCGAAAATGGAATGACATGTACTATCCATCTAGAATAGTTTTTCCTTCAAATATATTAAAACTCATTCCATTATACATGAAACAACCTTGAGTTCATTACCCAAACCTTTGTGCTACCAGAATTCGCTACCGAACTTTCTCCAAGGGTTGACATCAATGACAACCAACAATCCATCAACCTAAGCCAACTATCTGACAATCTCCCCCTTTGGAATTGATGGCAACACTAACATTGATGGCAACACTTAGTCATGATAAAATTCATGCTTATACTCTTCATCAATGTTTCTATCTCTCCCTCTTTGACATCAATGGAAAAGGGTATCTCCCTTTGGGGTTGCTCCCCCTAATTGAACTCTCCTTGGGGATGCTCCCCCTGCCCACGTGCCTTTGATTTGTATTTGTGTTTATAAGCCTCTAATTACTCTCTCCTTTCATATGAATAATATCTCCCCCTTTGACAAATGGTATCACTCTGAAATCATATCGCTCATTCTCCCTTGTGATAATTGCTCCCCTTAGAAACATGCCTCTATGCTCTCTCTCCAAGCATTTACCTTTGCATCTGATAAATCTCTCCCCCTTTGTCCTATTTATGGTGCTTCCTCATGTACATCTAAGACATATAAGATAAGCATTCAAAAGCATTCATTTTGGAGTAGAAATTACTCCTAGTCTTTGGCGAAGATAATCAAGGGCTTCCCATGGAAGCAGTTTTGTAAAAATGTATTACTTGTTCTTTTGTTCCCACGTATTCAACTCTGATTTTCTTCTCTACAACCTGATCCATAGAAAGTGATACTTGATTGGAATGTGATTCGTCTTGGAGTGCATCACCGGGTTTTTTGAGATACTGATGGCGCTTGTATTATCAATAAATTGAAATGGGCTCATCATACTAAGCTTATATATTTGTCAAAGTTTGTTTCATCCATATAACCTTTGTACAACATGATGTTGCTGCAATATACTATGTCTCGGCTGTAGATAAAGATACTGATGATTGTTTCTTGCTTAGCCAAGATACTAAACACTCACCCAAGTAGAATGTTGCTCCATTGATGCTTCGTTGGTCATCAATGCAACATGCTCAATCTGCATATGTGTAGGCAATAAGTGATAGATCCTTTCCTTTTGGATACCATAATCCAAACTCTTATGTTCCTTTGAGATATCTGAAAATCCTTTTCACTGCTAATACATGTGATTCCTTTGATGCTGCTTAAAATCATGCCACCTGTCCAACTGTCTGCATTACATCTGGTCTGGATGTTGTCACATATAGTAGGCTACCAATTATTGACATGTATTGTCTCTGATCTGTAGACTTTGAATCATCATCTTTTCTCAACTTGCAACTGGTTTGCATGGGAGTGAAAACTAGTTTGCAATCTTCCATTCCGAATCTCTTTAGCATTTCTCTAATATGCTTGGTTTGAGAAATAAAAATTCCTTAGTTGCTTTGACGTATCTGAAGACCCAAAAAGAAGGATAGTTCTCCAAGTAATGACATTTCAAATTCATTTTGCATATCCTTTGCAAATTTACTGATGTAGAGGTTGTTGTCTGTGTTTCCTTTCCATAGTTCGTAGGGAGTTTTGTCATTGTTGTTTATGAGCATTACTCTGTTTTGAATGTGAACTGTTGTATGCACTTCATGTGTCCAAAAAATATCTGTCAATTTGGAATCCATTAGCATTGTTCAAGCCATTTCCTGTGTAATTATCATCCATTATGATAATGTTCCTTTGTCTCTGAACCACTCTTTGAACCAATCTATCAATCCATTCTCTCATCCATACCGTCCAAGAATCTACTTGCGCAACTGTCCATAATGTTGACCCATTTATCACTATACTATCATGAAGTCTCGATTAATCCATCAAATTGTACTTCTGCTAACTAATTGCTCTGGATCTGTCTTCTCAAAATCTGCAAGCTGCTCGAAGGATGGTTCTTTAGTCTGTCACAGCTATCACATAGACTCCGCCTATCTAATATTCATATTACCTGGGAGTCTTTAAGCCGGATGGCTCAAAACAATTCCTGCTCTGATGTGTATTCATCATCATATTCATTGGTAGATTCATCATCATCTTCATTGGTAGATTCATTATCTCTCTGAGCTCTGACTTATTTCTTTGTCTATGGATTCATATTTCACTACAATGCCTGAAAGTACAATCTCTTGAACATGTTCCTTATTTACCTGTCCTTCCTTTCTTTCAGTTATTTTCCAAACCTTTCTGTATCTAACATCTTTATTTTTCTCTGTAGAATTTTCTTCATCTCGTTTTATTGCCAATCTTGCGATCTCTGGTACCTGGTATTTGTTCACATGTTCTTCTTGTTTTCTTATCCATACTTTCTTATATCTGATATCAATATTATCTTTCATGGAAGTATTGATCATGCTTCTACAATCACTGGCTATGTGTCCATAGTTATGACATTTGTAACACTCAATGTTACGTGCAACCACATAGGCACTTCTTGCTCGAACATTTCTTTTATAATCCCTACAATCTGCAACCTTATGTCCAAAGTTAGTACAATAAAAACAATGACCATAAAATAAATTTGCATACCTGAGAGTGAATGATGTTCTTTGTGGCGTAGTCCTTCTGAATTTTTTCTTTGACTGATCATGATCATGATTGAAGCTTCTTTGTGGCTTGAACATGGATGGTCTTCTTGAAGATGTATCTTCAATAATTTTCTTATATTCTGGTTGACCATGATTCCTTCCTTTGAGTACTTCTGCATAACTATTTCTACTTTCTTCATTCTTCTTTTCTAACAACGTAGAGTGCTTCTTTTCATTCTCTACAACTGATGTGGATGTTTCTGTCTCTTCAATGTTCTTGTTGAGCTTGACGATTTTGACTCTTAGTGTGACAACTTCTTCTTCAATATTCTCAACCTCTTCTTCTTTCTTCATTATCTGAGACTTCATGACCTCTTATGTTCTCTTTGCTTCTTTAAGTTGGATTTTCAATGTAATTATTTCTTCTTCTTGACCAAACTCTTCCTCAAGTTGGTTTATGTCATTGGTTGTTTCCTTGAGATGATCCATTAGTATATTTTCTCTCTTTTCCACTTCTTCCTTTTGTGCTACTATGTTGGCTTCTAAACATTTCTTTTGATATTCTAGAGTTTCTTCAATTCTTCTGGCCTCTTCTAGTTGATCTCTTAAATTCTTGATGACCCGCTGATATTTTTTGGAACCTTGAACACTTTCCTTTTGCTTCATCAATTCTTTCTTGGATGACTTGTTTTCTTCTCTTTCTTTCCTTAGATATTTAATTGCACTGATCAATTTTTCTCTGTAATCAACTTTTGCTTCTTCATATTCTTCCTCTTATGAATCTGTCTGACATGATGAGCATCTTTCTTCTTGTTCTGTATCTGCATCTTCTTTGGCATTTTCAGAATCTGCAATGGGTGAAGAATATATGTCATGTAACTTATCCCAAAGTTTTTTGGATGATGAACATTTACCAACCTTTTCTTTTACCGGAATAGGTAATCCTTCCCAGATGAAATCCATTGCTATTTTGTTATTCTTCTTCAATTCCTTCTTGGCTGCAGTCTTTGCCCTTTTTGAACTATCATATCCTGTAACAACTAATAGCCAAAAATAATGTCCCTGTGCCTGTAAAAATACTTCCATCCTTCTGCTCCACATCTCATACTTAAAACCATTCTAACCATTAAACATTGGTACTCCATTCTCAAAATAATCCATGATCTCCTTCCAGTGGTTAAACTGTTTCCTGAAGGAACCTTGCTCTGATACCAATTGTTGGATTACTGAGAGGGGGGGTGAATTAGTAATAGAGCAATTTAATTATTTTTAACCATCTAATCGAAGTGTTATATCAATGTATCATTATCATCCAATAATTGCAGAGTAAATAAGCAATGAACAAATGAACAATCGTACACATACACGGTACACTAGTGTTTTACATGGAAACCCAAAGTGAGAGAAAACCACAGAATGTTTTTTCTTATATGTCTTGAAGAATTACATTCATTTGAAGCACCAAATTCCTTTGTTTTCTAGCTACAACTAGAAGGAGGCTCCAACCCCCTAGTTTCTCAGGCTACAACCCGAGGGAAGCTCCAACTCCCCAATTCTCTGGCTACAACTAGAAGGAGGCTACAACCCCCTATGTTCTTTGACTACAACCACCTGCCCTTACCTCGTCCAACTGCCCTGACGTATAAGTAGAATGATGGAACCATTGTCACACTATCAATGTGAGATATACTGCTGTAAACATGTACCAATCAACCTGTACCAATAACCTGAACCATGCATCAACCTGTGCCTCAACCCGTAATCAACCTGTACCATAAACAAGTGCATCAACCATGCACCAAACTGTACCTAAACCTGTACCATGAAAAAGTGCATACCCCATGCACCAAACCTGTGCCTCAACCTATACCATGAACAAGTGCATCAACCATGCACCAAACCTGTACAAATAACATGTCACAATAACCTGTCCAAAAAACCTATCACAACAACCCGTCTCATCAATCTTATCAACCAAATTAGATCTTCTCACCAAGACAACTCTCAAAGATGTGCATCAACCAAGCATAATACAACAACTCATAATCATCACCAAAATCAATATGTGCTTCTAATAATATACCAATACAAGTATGCTACATCATCCATAAACCATGTGTCAACAATACTACTAACAAGTACCTCCAACCATGTACCAAGTATGTACCAATCATGTATCAACTACTCATCAACTATGACTCATCAAGATGTACCAACATCATCAACTATACACCTCATGTATGTGCCAACTCATCAACTACTTGTCTCAACCATGTACCCAACATGTACCTCAACCAAAAGCCCTCATCAATTTCATCATCCAAATATGATTTGTAACTCTGTAATAGACCTCGTGTATATGATCACATACTTGCAAACCTTCCTTAACTTTAACAACAAGAGACTAGCATTTTTATCAAACTTTTATTTAGTCTCACATGACTAGTTTTGGATTAGTCAACAACCCTAAATTGAAATAATCATAACTATGTACCTGTAATGAAAAAAGATCTGAAAATGATATACAATGTTCTTCATTGTATTTTATGCAATTCCTCCAGGTGTCACTACTTGGAACCTCTCAAAAAAGGAGTTATAGCAAACATGACATACCTTACTGAATTCGATCTTATTCTAGAGAGACCTTGTAGAGAGTGCCCCACACAAAATATTTGTTGAATTGATCTAAAAATGTTTCATAGAATACTACATACTGTACTCTAACTAACACATTTGTTCTTACTAAATTTGGATCTGTTACAAAGAAGTTATGATGTTTTTACCCGAAACACCTATTTTAGACTAGTTTCAGGACTAGCCACAAACCCTATTTTACACAGAGTGTAACTCCAAAAACACAATGACCCACAAGCTAAATTTTTTACCACAGATACTTGGATATGTTTCCTCAATGGAATAGCAATTTCATGATCTGAATCATTCTAGAAAAAAAGTTATTGTGAAAATGGTGAGATGACCTGTAAATAACATACCTTAGAAAGCATCATCAAAAGAATTTATCCCCCCCTGAATTCTGGCCTTATTTTCTTCACCTTCCCTTTGAAATTTGGTTTATATATCCCTTGGTTACTATTGGTTATGTGTTATATTCTTTTCATGTGTATGTGTGGACGCGTCAGATTCAACAACTGCAACATATTTTTAGCAGATTTTGTTATTTTTAGCGGTTTTCTAAATTAATCCCAAATTAAGGGATTAGGGTTTTGGTATCTACGGAATACCCAAAAACATTGTATATATTGTATGGTGAATGGTGAAATTCGATATAATGAATATAAGAAAGGTTTTCTTGGTTGAGGGTTTCTGGTATAAATCTCTGTGTACTATGTGAATGAGCCATTGATTAATTTATGTTTTTCTAAGAATCTATAAGCATTGCTTTACTTCGCAGGTTTAAAAATTACATGTGGTATCAGAGMTCGTTTTTGGCTTTAGAGGGACACCTTTTGTTGAGGGTTTGGCTCAGTCTTGATAGATCAATTTTATCTCGAGTTTATGATAAACATGGGTTTAGTGGGAGCTTTTGCAGTGGAGATTTGAGTATAGAAAGAGAAATGGTGAGCTCATCTAGAATCGAGATAGAGAAGTTCAACGATAAAAAAATTGAGCTATGGAAGCTCAAGATGGAGGACCTTCTTGTAGACAAAGAAAAATGGATCATTGTGGATCCTGGTACACAGCCTAATGGTACACAGCCTACTGGCACATAGTCGACTAGTACACAACCTACTAGTACACAATCTACCAGTACACCACCTACTGGTATGTCGAAGGAAGATTGGGAGAAGTTGGACAAAAGAGCAAGGAGTACTATTCGAATCTGCCTGAAAGATTCGGTGTTGTTGAATGTCTTGGGATAATCTACAGCCAAGGAACTATGGGATAAGTTAGGGAATTTGTATCAATCAAAGTCCCTGGTAAACAAGTTGTTTCTTCGAAAGAAGTTGTATCATCTTAAGATGGAAGATGGATATTCAGTGACAGAACATCTAAATGCCTTTAATACTCTGGTAAGTCGACTTGTCTATGTTAATATTACGATTGCAGAAGAAGATAAGTGTATTACTTTGTTATGTTCTTTGCTATACTCTTAGGATAATCTGGTTGTAGCAATTGGTAGTACCACTCAACCTACATTGAAGCATGAGGATGTAGTTGCATCCTTGTTATCTGAAGAGATGAGGCGGAAAGGCATGGATGGTCATAGCACGGATGCTTTATTTGTAAGAGGTCGTACCCAAGACAGGAATCCTAGTAAGTCTTCGGGGGGGAGACCTAAATCTACAGGTAGATCTAAGTTTCCAGGAAWATCTTTGAGAAAATGTTGGAAGTGTTGTAAAACAAGGCATTATAAGAAAGATTGCAAGTCTAAGAAGGTTGATAAACCAAAGGGGCCTGATAGTACCTCTTCCACAGAGGCGAAAACCTACACTAAAGAAGGAGGTGATGTTTACCTGGCATCTACATGTACACATGTASATTGTGATGTATGGTTGATCAACTCAKGTGTGTCATGCCATATGACTCTTCACAGGGACTGGTTCTTTGAATATGAAAAATACGATGGTGGTGATGTATTCCTAGGAGATGAATCGACATCCAAAATCATGGGACGTGGAAGGGTTAACTTGCTGCTAAAAGATGGAAGGATTAGAACTCTCCCTAGGGTTCTGCACATTCCAAAACTAGCCAGGAGCCTAATATCTGTAAGCAAGTTGGATGATGCAGGAGTGAATATTGTATTTGGAAAGAACACTTGCAAGATGGTACGAGGAGAAATGGTGTTGATGAGGGGAGTTTAGTGTGGAAATCTGTACAAGTTGTTGGGAAGCACTTATACTAATGGGTGTAACAATTTTGTTGTCCCTGAGCAGAGAAATGAAGGATACAAGACCAATACTGTCCCAGAAAATAAGACCATGTTGTGGCATCAAAGACTGGGGCATATTGGAGAAAAGGGCCTTCGAACACTACACGATAAAGGTATGGTTGAAGGTATGGCTAATTGCACTCTAGATTTTGATTTCTGTAAACATTGCATATATGGTAAACATAATTGAGTAAGATTCCCATCTGGTGCTACAAGAGCAAAGGGGATCTTAGAGTTGATACACAGTGATGTGTTTGGACCTGTACTTGTTCCATCACTAGGTAAGTTTGTGTATTATGTTTCATTCATAGATGATTTCTCAAGGAACACGTGGATTTATTTTCTTAGAAAGAAATCTAAGGTATTTGATAAATTTAAAGAGTTTAAGGCTTTGGTAGAAAATCAGACAAAGAAGAAAATAAAGGTATCGAGAATAGATAATGGTGGAGAATTCTACGGAAATGAATTCGAAGAATTCTGTAAGAAGTGTGGTATAGCAAGGCAGAAGACTACTCCATACACTCCTCAGCAGAATGGATTTGCAGAAAGGATGAACGAGACACTGATGGAAAAAGCAAGGAGCATGCTCAGCGGTTCCGAGTTAGGACAAGAATTCCGGGCAGAGGCAGTGGGTACAACATGTTACGTGGTCAATCGATCACCCTCATCAACGTTGGATGATAAAACTCCACATGAGGTATGTATTGGAAAGAAACCCCCTCTTCAACATCTTAGAGTGTTTGGTTGTGATGCTTATGTACATGTTCCAAAGGAAAATAGGATTAAGCTAGATAAAAAGGCTGAAAAGTGTATCTTTATTGGTTATAAAGATGGTGTGAAAGGTTATAAGCGTTGGAACCTGTTAACACTCTGTAAATTCCTAGAGGTTGTTAGGAAAGAAGAAATCTACGAGAGATAACTTTATCCAACCACTTCGAAACTAGAATCTAGACCTACTAGCTTCATAGAGGGATCTCTCTGTATGATTTAGATATGTTTTGAACTTAAGATATTAGGCTAGTTAAATAAATAAGATTGAAAAGGTTTGTTGTTTTTTTTGAGTTGGTTGAAAGGGCTTTACACATCCATTGGGCTATGGGGTCTGTGTTATAGAGATAAAACTCTAAACCAGAAACAAAAGATTATTTTCACAGGGCGGGATAATGCCTTCGTTGGATTCTTTTAGCAGTAAAATGATGAAAAACAGAAAAATATGAGAATATCAATTAAAGTAAAGAAGCATTTAAGAATTTCTTCACTGTAATATCAAAAGATAAACATTAAAATCTTTCAAAGTCTGAAACAAGGTATACAAGGATAAATCCTGCAACGTACGTTACTTTTAAAAGATTAGATTAGAAAACACTATGATAACTGAGCAAGAGGAACATTCAACATAGAAAGAAAACATCACCAATGAACAACACGCGAGAATCCTGTGAAACGTCTCTTTGTATTAATGGAAGATCTCTTGATAAAAATATTACAGTCTTGTAGCTTGCAAAGCGTAAAGATCAACCCTCAATACTTCAAAGTTTGAAGTATTTATAATTGAAATTACAAACGATCCTGTCATTAAAGATCAGGACGTGGCAAATCTAAATTTAGCTAACTAACTTAACAAGATACAAAAATCTAGGAAACTGTTTGATGATGTGTCGAAACTTCATGTTGTTTTTTGGGTGAACCGTTGGTGAGGCCTCCGCACGACCTCGTCTGACTGGATAGTTGACTGGGCTTGGACAACTCATCGACTACTTGATCAGATTGCAAATCTCTTCCCATCGAAGGTGACTGGGAACGCTGACTTTGAGCAACCTTCGGTATACTTCATCCATTTCTGTGTACTTAGCAAAAGTTGGCTTGATGATGAATATGTACCGGATCTCATGTTGTATGCTGATGTCAAACTGTAAAGCATCTAGGAATGCCTTGCCCATGATATTGCCTTGTATTCCTGAGAATTTTAAGCTATCCTTAGCCACAGTGGCTAGTTTCTTTTTGTAATAGGCAAGCGTCATTAACTTGTCATTTATAACTCTCATACTAGGAAGGCCTTTCTTCTACAGAGCTTCGATCTTGCTGAAAAATATTTGTACTCCTACGTCCATGGTATGGACCTTTTCCTCTAGCTGTAGCATCAGTCCTCTCTTGGTTAGGACCCTCTTGACCTCGAGGATGGTCTCTATCCTATCTTCAATCTTCAACTCCTCTAGCTCCTCTCTAGTTTTGGAATTTAGAAATTTGATGATCTCATTAACTTTTGTGGGCATCTCTCCCAGTTCCGCTCTTATCTTCTCAATAGCCTGCTGACTTCTTTCCACCAGCTCATTTTGCTCGAACATGATTTGTATCATCGGCCATATTTCATTCATGGACTTGGTGATGTCCATCCAGACACTTTCTTTGACCTCAACCAGTGTTTTGCCTTCCACTGTTTGCTTCTGAAGCTGTTGCAATTCCTATTTGAGCTAGTCTAAGGTTTGTTTTTCCTTGGAGAAGTTGGTTTGGTAAGAAGACTTGAGTTCCTGAAGGTTCTCAATCTCCTTTTTTAATATGTTAATCTCTGTCTCTTGCAAATTCATTTCTTCCATGGATTTAGTTAGTTCAATAGTCTTCTCCAGGGCTGTAAGTGGAGTTGTCGAGGGAATTTCTGCAACAGACGTTGTGCTCACTCCTGTGAGTGGAACTGCGCTCAGTGGAATGACCTCCATGGGCTTTGACTGCTCCTTCTCTTTTACTAGCTTTTCCAATTCCGCTTCCATTTCTTTCAACTGCGCATTCTGCTCCATGATGAGCTTGAGCATCTCATCCTTCTCCCCTTCTGTCTCCGCTATTTCCTTTTCCTAGGCCTTTTCTCCTTGGGAGCCTATGGTGTAGTCGTCTATGAGACAGTGACCGAAAGGTCCTGCTGTTCTGTCTCAACTAGAGTGTTTAGCTCCCATTCTGTCTGGTTGGCGAACTTCTCTACCTCAGGCCTGGATGTGTGAACATACGAGATATTCTTAGTTTTGACCCTCATCTCGGAAATTATCTCGCACGGATCATAGTGCTATGCGAAACTAACAAAAAACTTCATTTCTTTTAGCAGTCTGTCTGCTTCCTCCCCGGTGCCTCGGCTATTGCAAATGAATGATCCTATTTTCCCTTTGATCCTAAGCTGTTGCTTCTTTTTCAGAGACACAAAATGAATGTCGTCTGAATTGATCATCTGCCTTATGTACTCCAGGACAAAAATCCTCATGGGAAGATATTTGGGTAACTTGTATGGGGCCAATTCGCACCCATACACTCTGATCTTTGTGTGGTCCTGGTACAGGTACCAGTCTCCCAATTTTGCAAGATCCGAGAGGTGTAGGATCCTCTGAATTTCTTCGTTTATTCTAGGTTTGGGTTTGCCGCTGAGCATACTCACCACTGGATGGTAGAACTGCTCGATGAACTGCTTGAAACTGAATTCTGTAGAGTTATGTCTGAGAAGCGAAGTCCACGCTGTCACTGCATGTGGTCTCCCATCTTTATCCATCTTTTGCATTGAAAAGGAAAATTGTCCGCTTGAAAGAAAACGAACAGGTAAGCCAGTATTGAAGAATACTGTAACATGCCTTCTGTGGCGAAGTTAATGAATTATTCGTGAATGTTGTCCGCCAGGAACGTACTGTAGTCGAATTGAGAAGTGGGTCTCTCATCGGTGGAAAAAATGGACAGAAATCCCAAGATAGGTTCATCCACCCATTAATCTGAAAAATATCCAAGCAAGGCACATAATGACGAGATGACCTGGTTTCCCTTTACTGAGAACAGGGAGGAAGGATAAGGGCGGTTTGTAGTGGGGAGCTGAGCGAATTGTGGGAGGAAAAGCTCAAAAATCTGAGCTCTTTAGGGAAAAGACAACTTCTGGTAGAGCTCCGTGATGATTTCGAGGTTGAAAGGTGAGGCAGATTCGGCTTTGGGTATCTGCATCATTTGGTCAATGGTTTCTGGTGTGATGAGGAAAAGAATTTCTTCAGACGAAGACATAATGGCTCTTTGTTCAGGGATATAATGGGCCTGGCATTTGAGGGCGAATTAGGGAAAGTGGTGAATCCGGGGGAAAAGATACAGGGAAAGATTTGACTCCCAGAGCCCAATTTTGTCGCTCTGGTCAAGGAAAACCTCTTTGAGCCATGACTGCAAGTCCACAAAGTCGAATTCGCATTTGGTGTCTGTGATTAAATGGTCTTTGTTCGCCAGGGGGATCCTGTCGAGGTCGACAGGCGGCGGGAGGAAAGGATTTTCCTCAGCTTCTGTCTTCTTTGATTTTGGCGTCATCACTGTAAAAATACCTGCAAATAAAAAAGTCGTTAGTGGGGATGATGGTGGCTTGGGATGTTTGACTGAAACGGAGAGAAAACGGGAAAAATGATCTGGTGCAACGGGAAAGGTATTTTCTGGTGAGATGACACAGTAAGCCATGGAAGAAAGAAGGGAGACGGTGGTTTTGAGTGAATGGATATCCGTTGGGTGTGGGGGACAGGTCAACAGGCTAACGGATAAGTTAGCCAGTAATAAATTGCCAACGGATCGTTTGGAGCGTGAGATGGCATGTAATAATGAATGACGAATACGACCAGGCAACATGGCGGGAGCTGATTGGGGAGTGACCTTGGTGAGAGGACTTGTAAAGGGCAGACAAGGGAAAAGGGACTGATAGAGTAATGAGACGTGACCTCTAGGAAAAATGTGGATGATGACGTTATGGGGTGACGGGGCATGTCATAAATGATAGGCGGTGGAAGTCTGAACCAATGAATTTATGCCACGTAGAGGAAAAGGGCCCACCAGAGAATATTCCATTCTGGACCCCCCCCCTCTGTTAAATATAGATTGGTCGAGGGGGTCTGAAAAACACCATGAGCCGTTGATTTGCGTGCTTTCTTCTCAACCGCAGATCTGTGCGCGATATTTAAATAACATTTCGCCCCCCCCCCCCCCCCCCCCCNTATGTTATCTCCGATTCCGAAACCCCCCCCAACCATTAAAGGTAGAACGGTCAGGGGGGGTCCGGAAAAATTTGTCAACCGTAGATCTGGGCACGAACCTCTGAGCCGTTCATACATGCGCTGTGCTTAATTGTGAGCACGATGGCGTATGTGTTCTGAAAAATTAGGATAAGCGTGATCGTGGGTTTTCCCAAGCTTTTCCATGTTTTAATCACCAAGGAGTTAGACATCAAAACTTCAAACATCAAAGGTATGGTTCAACATCAATCATCATACTTGTTTTATTGAAATAAAGCAAACTACCCTATGCTCTAACCTAATTACCTATGACAATTAGCCCAGGTTAAACTGTTGGACTAAGAAATTACTCTATCCTAGGGCTATCTGACCAAGATTAGGCAGTCTGGTTAGATTTATTCACTAACTAACCTAAATTACTTGGCTAAGATTGAACAGTTTAGCCAAGCTTATTCACTACTCCTATCAACATCAATTTAAAAGAACTTGGCCATGCTTGAAAGGTATGGACCAAGTCATTGTTATTGCATGGGGCTCTATTGAATTTCTTTTATGCCCTCTTTTATTCTTTTTCTTTATTCTTTTCTTTTTCTTTTCTTTTTTCTCAAATTATTTGCAGAATGAAAAATCATTTGACAAACAAAAACACTTAAAGAGATAACATTTCAGTCACCAGTTGATCCTATAAATTATAGGGTTATAACAACAGCTCCACCTGGGGATGGTACTCTCCTTGTGAAGTGCCAAGAATCCTGATTCCTGATGTTCTAAAACTTTCTCCATAGTTGCCTTTGTTGCTTGATTGGTTGTATTTTTGAAAATTGGAAGACAATGTTCAGAGGCTTAGGGCCTTCTCTGCGGGCTTCAACCATCCGATCAAATTTATTTTTCTCAAAAACTTGTAAACAAAATGAAAATGGTTTGTACAATGGAAAAGTGTGACTGGAGGTCCCTACCGAGGAGGTGAATAGTGCTTCAGCATTCTGCCATTTACAGGTCCTCCTGGCAGATTTGCCCCATCACTGTTGTTGAGCAAGAAGGCATTATTTCCTCTGAATGATTGAATCTTGTAAGGTCCCTTCCATAGAGTGTCGAATTTTCCATGCTTCCCCTTATCTTCATTTCGAGAATCCCATCTCAGAACCAAGTCACCTAGCTCAAAGTCATCCTCCTTAGTTCTTTTGTCAAAGATCTTTTTAATGCTTTCTTGGACAACCTGAGTTTTGTTGTATACTTCTTCTCTGGACTACTGCAATTGGATCATCTGGTTTATCCTTCTTTGGGAGTCGTTCGGCTCAGCTTGCATCTCTTGCAACAATTTCATGACAGGAACTCCTAAGGAAGTGGGAAAAACTACTTCAGTGCCATAGACCAGTTGATATGGTGACATACCAATTGACCTCTTGGTGGTCATTCTGTCAGCCCATAGTGCAAAAACCAGCTTGTTATGCCATGATTTTTTGTTTTCTTGCAAAGCCTTCTTAATAATGTTCACCAGGGTCTTATTTGATGACTCCGCCAGCCCATTTCCCCGAGGGTAATAAGTTGTGGAATGACCCAAACCAATATGGTACTGGTTGCAAAAGTCTATGAGCTTCTTAGATCGGAAAGCAGCTGCATTTTCAATTATAATCTTTCTAGGACATCCAAAACAAGACAAGATATTATTTTCAAGAAATTTAATAATGACAGAATCATTAACTTGCCTGCTTGGTACAGCTTCGATCCATTTTGTGAAATAATCCGTAGCAGTAAGAATCCACCTGTGTTGGCCAGAAGAGGGAGGATGCATTTCTTCGATGAAGTCTAATCCCCATTGATGGAAAGGAGATTCAACAAAGATTGGTTTAAGGGGCAAAGGAAGAAGCTTCATTTTGCCCTCGAACACCTGGCATTTATGACACAAAGTCACTTTCTGATGCACATCAGTGAACAACGTAGGCCAATAAAACCCAGCTCTGAGAATTTTATTAGCTGTGGTCTTCCAGCTCAGATGACCACCACAGTCTCCTACATGAAAATCCTGCAATACTTTGTCAGCTTCATCCTTCAACAGACAATTTAACAAAATACCTCCAGGATCCTTCCAATATAGATTGCCTTCTAGAATGCATAATTTTAATGCCTTCAACTTCAAAAACCTAGCTTTAGTTTTGGTCAGACTAGGGGGAGCTTGTAAGTTATGCAAAACAAATATCAAGTCTGTGTACCATGGAGAGTTCAGAAATGCCTCTTTCATGCTTGGAGTGGCCTGCTCACCCTGTTCATCTACTGCAGCTAAGAAATTAATGTCAAGAACATGGAAAGTGGATTAAACCACTAACTTTGCTAGACCTTGAACTTTAATCAGTTTAGTAGGCTTAATCTCTATGTCATACTCTAGAATGACAACAATCCATTTTCCTCTTCAACCGTCTGGATAGTCCTGAGTTAAAATGTCTTTTACTACTGCGTTCGGAACATACGTGATGGTATGGGAATGGAGAATATATACTCTAAAATATTTTACGGCTTTCACCAGGGAAAAAGCTTGTTTATCCATGATTTTATAATTCAAAGCAGCATCTCTTAAAGCTTTACTGAAAAAGGCTATGGGTTGTTCATACCCTTCGTTGTTTTTCTGTAGTAATACTGCCGCAATGGTATGTTCAGAAGCGAAAGAAAAAAGATAAAAATCTTTGGTGAAGTCAGGATTGATTAAGACTGGAGCCTGTGTGAGTGCACATTTGACTTGTTCAAAAGACTTCTTAGATTCAGTGTCCCATTTTATTTTTGTGTCATTTTTTAACATGTTTGTGATGTTCCTGAGAAGCTCGGCCAGGTTGGGTATGAATCTTCTCAGAAAGTTTATTTTTCCAATGAAAGACTGTAACTCTTTGATATTTCTTGGGTGTTCTAATTTCTAAATGGCCTTGATTCTGCTGGGGTCTATCTTAATTTCGTCCTTAGAGATTATGTGCCCTAGCAGTTTACCTTCCTCTACTCCGAAAAGACTCTTCTTAGGATTCAAAGAAATAACAATTTTCCTGCATTTCTCAAACACTCGTCTGAGATGTCGTAAATGTTCATCATCGGATTGGGAAAACACAGTTACCTCGTCCAAATAAATGACAATAAATTTGCCGAGCTCTTCCACAAAAGCGATGTCCATCGCTCTCTGGAAAGTGGCTCCAGCGTTCATCAACCTGAAAGGCATTTTCACATACATGAAAGTACCCCATGGTGTTGTGAAAGTTGTTTTCTCTTGGTCATCTGGGTGAACGAGGATCTGGTTATAGCCTGAGAACCCATCCAGTAAGGAGATTTGGCTGGACCCAACTACCTTTTGTAATATGTGGTCCATTTTTGGCAATGGGTTGTTGTCCTTTAGAGAAACTTTGTTCAGGTTTCGGAAATCAATACAAAGCCTGATTTCCCCAGACTTCTTTTGGGCCGGGACCAGATTTGAAACCCATTTGGAAAATCGTAAGGGAACTATTATTTTTTCATCATACATATTTTTAATTTCTTTTTCTATCAGAGGAAGTAACTTGGGATTGATTCTCCTAAGTTTCTGCCTGAAAGGTTTTTGATCTTCTTTTATCAGGATCCTATGTTGTATGATGCTTGTGTCATAAGATTTTAAATCTCCATAACCCCAAGCAAACACGTCCGCATATTCCTTGAAAAGTTCGATGCATTTTAGTTTCTTCTCAGGAGGTAAAGATTTAGAAAGTTTTACTATCCTGGGCTTCTCTTCTGTTCCTATGTTAACGTCTTCAACCTCCTTGCCACTAGCTTCAATTTTTGGTTTTTTAGCTACATCATTAAAATAAAAAAAGGTTTTCTAAAGGAACTAGACCCCTAGGTAAAACATTACCTTTTAAATGCAAAACATCAGATTCAACTCATCTTCACCTAACTCTCCTAAATCTATCTTATTCACACTATCATTTCCAAAATCAGATCTATTTACATTTTCATCCTTGTTTTCTAGGTCTATGTTTGTACACTCAAAATCATTTTTACATTGTAGAAAATACTCAATTTGGTCATCATTCCCAAATACTTGCCAGTATCTGATGTTATCGGGGAAAATTGGTCTACACTTCACCTCCACCGTGTAGGGGCGAGTGGAACGAAAATGTATCTTGCATGTAGCTGCTGACGTAGCTAACCCATCTGCTAAAATATTTTGTCCCCTGGGCATAACCTGTAAATCAACTTCAGTGAAACATTTAAGGGCATCCAAAACAACATTCCTGTAAGCTCTGAGACGGGGATGTTTTGCTGCATACTCACCTTTGATTTGCTTGATAATTAACTCAGAATATCCTCTTACCATGATTTGTTTGGCACCAACTTTCTTTAGAAGTTTCAAACCGAGCATCAAAGCTTCATACTCGGCAATATTGTTAGTGCATTGAAAATTTAATTTGTAAGAATGGTTTTCCGAATACCTGGATTTGTGATTATGCAACCAAACTCCTGCTCCAGCTCCTTCTTTGCTTACAGCTCCATCAAAGTACATGCTCCAGAAATCTGCTGGAAATTCTTCACTTATCACATTTTTCTTTCTTTATGCCTCAGTGATTTCTTGGCCTTCGTTCGGATCAAATGTATCTTCTTCCAGCTAAACGATTTGTTCTCCTGTATCGCTGTCATTATATAGGATGAATGAATCTAGGTCAGAATGTGCAGAGTACAGGGGATAGTTATGTGGCTTTTCTTGGCTGCTGACCATATACTTCATTAGCGTCTCTCTGTATAGTCTTCTCTGTTGCCCGAACACTGGGATGATGGCATATGACATATCTAACTGCAAAGTACCTTTCAATTCCCCCCCCAAGACCTGGACAACAACATACCATATTTCGGGGGACTGTCTGCAACCACAACATCCATAACCATGCTTTTTGCTGGAATCTGAACTAGAGTGATACATAAGTCCTTGATCAATCCGATACATCTGACTTTGCTGGAGTCAAAAGAGTGTAAGTCCTTATAAGGTCTGGTGACCTCAAATCCCAGTTTTTCCATCACTGCTTTAGGCATCAGGTTGTGGGAAGCACCTGAATCTAACATGGCATTATGCAGAATTAGGTTGTGTATATTAAGACTGATATAAAAAGGAGCAACAGTGCCATTGTCGGTTTGACCATCAACTTCAGGGCCAAACATGAGTTCGGGTTGATCATCAATAAGATTTACAGTGTCCGAATGATTTGTCGATCGAAAGGTTAAGGCCTTGGTGCCTATATCAAGTTCAATGCTCAGTGCTTTGATCACTTGCAATCAGTAAGCGTCCTTACTCATCAACTCGGAAAGGGGAATGGGATTTTTCACTTTGGCTAATTCCCCTTCGAGGCTGAAAGGAGTAGGTGCTCTGCTTTGGCTCTGCAATTCTAATTTGTCCACCATAGTCTTATGGGCAGAAGTATTTGGTGAAATGGTCGATGAAACCTCATTCTACGATGATCTTTTTAGAATAGTAAGGTTTCTTTTTGCTAGAACTTCTGCATTACCTTTCTCAGGGATCCTCTCGGTAGAAGGCTCAGGGGCTCTCTTAGTTTCGACTATCTTCTTTGTTTCAGTTATCTTTTTTGGGGAAATTTCGTCTGTCTTTTTACTTCGTAGATTGTACTACTGGTGTACTTCCATAATAGCATTTTCAAATGCTTGTTGTTCGGTATCTTCAGCTTCTTCACTTACCTTTGTTTGAGAGAGAAGAAAAAGTTCTTGCTCTTCCTGGGTGAGGAAAATAACTTCGTTATCGTGAATGCCCATGAGGTTTGTGTGAGTATCCTCCAGTTCTTCAATTACTTCTTCTCCTTCATCAGCATAATTTTCCTGTAGGGGCGGTCTGATCTGTTGATCAGGACTCCTCTGTTCTCTTTGATCCCTAGGATCTCTCTGCCAGATTTGAGGAGGGTTTCTTCTAAAGTTAGGATTCCAAATTTGAGGAGCTAGTTGGTTTTCTCTAGGAGGGTTTCTTTCAAATACAGTGAGTCTCTCCATCATCCTTTCCATTGCTCTAGCTAAGGAATCCAATTTGGCATCAGAAGAAGATGTGGAAGGTTCTTCTTTAATCGTGACTCTCCTTTCGGTCCTTTGTCGTGCCCTTTTAGCCAACAGGTTAGCCTCCACACTTATTGCGCTTTTCTGCATATCTTCCAGGGTGGTGGAGTTTCTTTCCCTTAACTAATATGACATATCAACGTCGAAACCGTCATCGAATTTTATTAGTGCTAAACCTTGTGGGGGTTTAATATCGGATGGAATTGCATTGTACAGATTATTGAAGCGGGTGCAGTAATCTTGAACGGTCTCACCTTGATTCCTTCTGATGTTTTCGTATTCTGACAAGATTTGGAGAGGATTTTTATTTACCTCCCATCTGTCTAGAAAACTTTTTGAAAYGCTGTAAGGTCGAGCAATGAGGCAGCACATAAACCCTTGTACCATTTCTTAACGTCACCGGTCAAACTCTGCTCAAACAATCTCATTTGAACGTCATCCTCATCTACTTCCTGCAGATCAAAATAGTCATTCATTTTATCAACATGTTGTTGTGTGCTCAAGGGCCCTGTTCCTTCGAATTGTGAAAGTCTCATTTGATAATCCTAGGGCATAGCATGTAGAGGTGCGACCAACACCAAGGGAGCATATCTGTCTGCCATGATAGGTGGAGGGGGCGGGACAACAACCTGGATGATAGGTGTGGTAGTGACAGAAGATGAGGAGGAGGAGGGGCTTGCTGGCATGGAGTGAGCGGTTTGAGGGTTCGCAGTGGGAGATAGTATTTCAGGGGTCTGGGGTTGCAAGGTTTTTGGATCTAAAACGATTTCAGTCACAAAGCTGTCAGATTTTGTTCTAAACAGGCTTTGTTAAAAAATGGTGTCAAAGTTAAGATCTTGAAGGGTAACAAGTTCCTCTGGAAGGGAAGGGGACCTCTGAAGGGGACTATGACTTCCTGAAACTTCTAAGACGGTCTTCTTTCTGAGTAACTATTCTGGATTATCAGTTGCTATTGCAGGTTCTGGGTCTGGGTGGGATCGAGTATAAGTTCTTTTAGGAGATAGGTTTCTATTTTAATTATATATATATATATATATATATATATATATATATA
>JASDQU010736176.1:86178-122661 GCA_032191745.1 Picea mariana
ACATCAGTAAAGAGGGTCTTCAGGTATTTGCGTGGCACTACCAATTATGGATTGTGCTACCAAGGAAGACCAAGATTGGATAGAGTGGTGGACATACATGGCTTTGTTGATGTAGACTGAGCTGGAGATATGGATCGTAGAATATCTACAAGTGGGTATGTGTTTAACCTATTTGGAGGAGAAATCAGTTGGATGAGAAAAAGACAGGCTGTAGTGGCACTCTCAACTACATAAGTTGAATACATGGCAGCCACTCATGCAATCAAGGAAGCAGTATGGTTACAGAGATTGTGTTCAGGTATTGGGTCGGTACAACAAGCAGTGAGATTAGATTGTGACAGTCAGAGTGAAATCTTCCTGGCAAAGAACCCAACTTATCATTCGAAGAAAAAGCATATTGATGTTCAGTATCACTTTGTGAGAGACATGGTTGAGGAAAAGAAGGTGTTGCTAGAAAAGGTTGACACTTTGAAGAATGTTGCAGATTCATTGAAAAAGTTAGTGAGCACAGAAAAGTTCTCTTGTTGTAGAGTAACAATGGACATTTTTGCCCTAGATTGTTGACTATATAATCCTGTGGACCCCTAGATGAAAAGAAAACAACAATTGAGAGAATGTTGGGTATACGTTATATTCTTTGCATGTGTGTGTGTGTGGGCGCGTCAGATTCGGCAAATGCGTATGTCGATCCATCTAGTAGTGGTCTTTGTGTCATGTGCGCTTCCTAGGGGGGTCCCAATGGGGGCCAGGTATGGCCCCCCTGGTTACGCACAGAGCTCCGCAATTTGTTTTTGGATGGTTTTTTGCTATTTTTAGCGATTTTCTAAATTATTCCTGGATTAAGGGATTAGGGTTTTGGTATCTACAGAATACCTAAAAATATTGTATATATTGTATGGTGAATGGTGAAATTCAATATAATGAATATAAGAAAGCTTTTCCCGATTGAGGGTTTCTGGTATAAATCTCTGTGTAATATGTGAATGAGCCATTGATTAATTTTTGTTTTTCTTAAGAATCTATATGCATTGATTTACTTCGCAGGTTTAAAACTTACAGTTACCTCAGTCACCTATATATATTCAATATGATCAAGTGTGATGTAAAATGAGAGAGCCTTGCCTCTTATTTATACTCTCGATCTTCTAGGTCACTTAACCCATTTCTAGATTACTTAACCCATTTCTAGGTCACTTAACCCATTTATAGGTCACTTAACCTATTTTCCTCATTTTTAGGGTTAACCACTTTCCATAATTAGAAAGTTCTCCATTACTTTATCATTTAAATATTCCTCCTTGACTTTTTCACCTCACTTTATCATTTAAATAATCTTCTTTGATTTTGTCACTTCACTTTATTATTTAAATAATCCTTCTTGACTTTGTCACTTTATTTTATCATTTAAATAATAATTTCTTCTTTGCAAGCTCTTTGACTTCTTTGACCTTTTGGGGCTTCAAACCAACATATGAGGGTCCTCCAACTTCGTAAGGCCATAACTCTCAAACCGTGAGGATTTATGTGATGTTACACATACCACCATAAATGGCATGACATGTACTATCCATATAGAATAGTCTTACCTAAAAATATATCAAATTTCATACCATTATCCATCAAACAAACTTGGGTCCATTACCCAAACCTGGGTTCTCCAAATTCTCATGGCCATAACTCTCTAACCGTGAGGAGTTATGTGACGTTCCACATACTACCAGAAATAGAATGACATGTACTATCCATCTAGAATAATATTACCTTCAAATATACTAAAAATCATACCATTATACATGAAAAACCTTGGGTCCATTACCCAAACCTTTTTTCTACCAGAATTCGCTACCGGACTTTCTCCAAGGGTTGACATCAATCAATAAGGGTTGACATCAATATACAATATCACTCTCCAATGGTTGACATCAATGACAACCAAAATTCCATACCAACTATCCATCAACCTAAGCTAACTGTCTGACATAGGAAAAGGGGCTCTCACTTACATTACAATTAATTGAGATCCTTGTGTGCACTAAATTTTTCTGAGTAGCATGCGTTGATATTTACAAAATCCTAGTGATTGTGGTCTGAGGTTTATCTAATCTCTAGAGGCGGCAACCCCCCTCCCTCGGAAATTGACACTTTTTGTGTGTTAGTCTCTTCCCTTGGAAAATTAGTTAAGCAGGCTCCTTCTCTCTTTGTCGAACAACTAGACGAGATACATGAAATTCCTCTCCCGCCTAATAATGCATGTTAAATGGCTTTGAAGCTTGTAGATAGAGGCATGATCGGGAAATTTACTGAGATCTGGCCCTCCCCCGGGGCCATGGTGAATTTAACTCAGAAAAATTGGGTGGGGTTAATCAAAGGCCAACTCTCGCATTACTTATGTGGTCGAGGGTCTTATGCATTTTATTTTGAAACCAAGGAAGACAAGGATTTAATATCCCATAGTGGACTCAAGGACTGTATTTCAATAGATGTACATAGGATTTTAATCCAGAAAATGGCATCCCTTCAACAGTTTCATTTTGGGTGAGATTACCTCATCTACCTCTGCATTGTTGGAATGATGAATTCATGAGAAGTATTGGTAATACTCTCAATACTTACATTGAAAAAGAAAATCCCAAAGATGGAATGTAGTCTATGTTGGAATCTGTGTTGAAGTTGATCTGGAAAAAGGATTGCATGAAGTTGTCCAACCAACTCTGGATAACTGGAAACACATTCAACCAGTGGACTACGAACAACTCATATTTAAATGTAAGCAGTGCCATGAATACAAACATTTTTCCAAAAATTGTCGAAAAAATGTAATCGATGAGCAAGTTCCTTCAGAGAAGGATGAATAGGTCAAGAAGAAAAAACCTAACAATAAGAAACCAACTAGTGCATCTTAGTGTAAGAAAGCACAACCCTCAATCATCTCAACATATCCTGTAGGTTGGAGTCAAGTCCCAAACTATCCCTTTGTGTCAAGACCATCAAAAGATCCTATGATAGCCTCCAAAGGTTCACCCTTGAAAGGAGTTGGGGCTGGTCCATCAACTAATAGGTATGAAATCTTTTCACATGGGGACAATGTTCCCACCTCAGAAATAGTAGCAATACCTTTTTATAATGTTGGTACTTCCCTTGAAGACCTTATTATGGATCAAAACCCCGACTTTGCTTCCTCACTGAAAGTGGAGAGAAATATCCCTGAGCTAGAAGAGGATATTCCTAATATTCTCTTCCTTCCATTGGAAACAACCTTGCTCAAGATAGTGTTTTCTTGGAAGATGAGTCAAATATGGAAGAAGAGAAGGAATATATTGCAAGAGAAGGAAAAAATCCATAGAAGGGTTGGCAGGAAAACACTTAAAAATAAGCAAGAAGAGGAAACTAAAAAGGCAAAAGAGCTAAGGTGTCAACCTACAATAGAAATATTAATAAAAAACCCTAGAAGCTCAAGGAATTAAAGTGGAACTAACTAGTCTCAAAGTGGGACCCATAAACATGTCAATAAATGATGAAAATCATCTCTTGGAGCTATAGGGATATGGGAGGAAGGAATAAAGTAGAAGTAGTAATGGACTTGAATAAGATAGAAAAAACCTTGGTATTCCTACTCCAGGAGACTAAATTAGAGGTTGAAGAATCCATAATCGAGTGTAAAAGACTTTGGAAATATTGTGAAGGACAAGCCATCAGAGCTCAAGGATCCTTTGGGGGACTCTGTACTCTATAGAATAGTACTTTCCAATGGTTAAATTCTTTCCAAGAATCACAAAATTGGTTGATGACAAGCCTCACTCATCTACATACAGGTGAGATATTTAACATAATTAATGTTTACATGTCATTTGTGTACTCTTAAAAAGTTGATTGTTGGGACTCTCTCATAGCATTAAGAGGATTTGAATTTTGGGACAGAAGTATTGTAGTTGGTGACTTCAATACCACTTTGGTCCAGAAGGAAAAGAGACGGGCTAGTATTGTTAGAGATAAATTAAGGGATCGGATGGAGGACTTCATCTCATTTGGGGATATTGTTGATATAAAACCCATTAGGGGGTGTTTTACCGAGACCAACAGGTGGGTGAGATTCAAGGATATTGTTGCTTGTTTGGATAGGTTTTTAGTTCAAAGTTCCTTCCTTGAGATCATTTATTTGGGTTCTTCTAGAATCATTATGTGGGCTACTTATGATCATCGACCCATCTCTCTTCAACTTTCAAAATTCCAAATTATGGCCCTGTCCCATTTAGGTTGAATCCTTTATGGTTACAAAATTATTCTACTTTAGATTTCATCTCTAGATCATAGAGTGGATGGATAATTGGATCACATGTATACATCCGAGAACAAAAGTTAAAAGCTAAAAAAAAATGTCTTAAGGAGTGGGCCAAAATATCGTACACTCCACCAGAAAGGGAGATCTTAGAATGCAAGGAAAAGTTAATTCATATACAAGGTAGATTGGAGCACAAACAAGTTACAACAACATTGTTAAAGGAAGAGCAATACAATTTCAATAAAAATAAGAAAGTGTTACGTGTTGAGGAATCGATATGGAGATTAAAATCTTGAAGTTTGTGGTTAATAGTTGGAGATAGAAATAACAACTTCTTTCATAAACAAGTTAAGGCCAAACTCTGGAGAAATAATGTAAAGGAAATAAAAACACCAAGTGGGGAGTTAACCTCCTCCTTTGAGAAGATAAAAGAAGCAACATTGTCACATTTCATATCCTTATGCATAGAGAAGGGAGGAGTTGACTCGAGAGACTCAACGAATTTTCTAGAAAGCATTCCCTCTTTGGTCTCCCACGAGGAAAATTCCATCATAACTAAGGAGATATTCGAGGATGAAATTAAAAAGCGGTTTGGGAACTTGCTCCAGATAAAGCCCCGAGTCCATATGGGTTCACTATTCATTTCTACCGAGGGTGTTGGAATATTATCAAATATGAGCTTATTAGGATGATTAAATATGTGCATAATTATTTTAGGATTGGGAGAGCATCTAACACTTCCTTCCTAGCTCTTATTCTAAAAGAAGAGAATCCTTCTTCCTTCTCTCGATTATGACCCATCTCCTTATGTAATGCCTCTTATAAAATTATGACAAAGATTATAGCTAATAGACTCAAGCTCCTTCTTCCAAACATAATATCAAAGAATCAAGGAGGGTTCGTGGAAAAAAGGAAAATCATGGATAACATTATCTTGGTATAAGAGGCAATTCATTCCAACAAAAAGAAAGGTGACAAAGGTATGCACATCAAGTTAGATATGGCTAGTACATTTGATCGAGTTAGATACTCTTTTCTTTTTGATGTTCTTAAGAAATATGGTTTATGCTCTAAGTTTATCAATTGGATCTATGCACATTTAGCAATCCTTGGATATTTCCCTTAGTCAATGGGTTCCCATCAGGATTCTTCGAAGCCATCATAGGCTTTAGACAAGGTTGTCCTTTGTCTCCTCTCCTATATATTATCAGGGTCGAATCTCTTAACAAGCTACTAGAAGTTGAGTGTAATAATGAAAATCTTTCAGGTTTAAAAGTAATGCATGGATTCAAGAGTATTAATCACTCTCGGTACCTCTCACGATAAATTTTGCCATGGGAGGGTGTGGGAAATGGTATCAATGTCAAAGATATTTATTTCTCTCTTTCCCCATGGGAACATTGAAATAGCATGTTGAGGGGAGAAAGGTTGTCAAAGTTGGAATTTGACGGGTAAATTGGCCATCACGAGGCAATTTAGCTATCAAATACAATGAACACTCCACTTTACCCATCATCAAACAAATTTGAAATATGTAAGATGTTTAATAATTTGATTATAAACGTCAAATTGGACGGGTGGCATCGATTTGAAATTGCAACCCTGGAGGGGGTGAGACCCCCCCTTTTTCAAATTTCTCTTCATTAGCACCATGGCCATGGGAGATGTCTAGCCACTCTCCTATCACCAACATGACATTGTAATGACATTTCTCCTTTTTTTTTCTATTGTGGTTCACGGCGTGAAGCTAGATACATCCACGATAATCCACCATGAAATGTGGAGATCATAGGAGGGTCAAGTGTTTCGAAAATATTTGGCTCACAAGGAGAAACATGTCACATAGATGAGACTTGAACCTGGGTGGGGAGGAGAAAACTCCCCACCCCAACCAATTGAGCTACAACCACTTGAATTTAAAAGTTGAAGGACATGGGGGTGGGCTTTGATCCACTTATGTGTGCACGTGTCACGATACCATTTAATACAATATCTTTGGGTGCAACCACACATTCTACCACTACCTCAAGGTGCCCCCATGGCTCCAGGTAAAGCCCTCACGAGAATTGAACTTTGCTTAAGGGTGAAAAACTCCTCGCTTTCCACCATTGGATCCAACCCCTTTGGGCAATGACATTTCTCCTTCTACCAACAGAACCCCTTCATTCGCTTTACAATCCACTTTTCCATTTAGACCTCATTGTACTTAAAAGAAAGATATAAACCAAAAGCTTTGAACTAGAGAAATCGTTTTTCTAATAATTCTAACAAGTCATAGTTCATAAGGTGTCTTCCCTAGCATCAAAGTTTTGACAATAAACATTGAATATCCTCTAACAGTGCCCTCTGTAACACTTAATCTCTTAACAAAAAATCAAAGCTTTTTTATTGGTAATGTGACCTAAACCCCAAGAAAAATTTATGTTTGTGTGTCTTTTGAGATCAAATATAATCCACTTGCACCTATTGTCCATTCATTTAATATCAATGTTAATGGACATGTAAATGTTACTATATATATGGGTGATTAATCATGGGAAATGGATTTAGATAAAAAGGAGAGAATATGGAAAGAATCCCATAACTTTTTACATAACTTCATAATCTCTTACACGTGGATATGATTTTTAACCAAAACATCAAATTAAAATGTCTCATTAACACTTATTTTTAATTTTTTAAATGAAAATGTACAATACATTAACATAGAATGAGTGAAAGGGGTTTAAAAGATAACGAACAATGCTTAGCTAGAGAGAGAGAGCGCATGAAAAAGATGGCAAGAAAAGAAATATAAAGAAATAAAATTGACTTATATTAATACACATCATGAACTAGAATTGGAAATATTTTACATAGATTTATGAAGTACAAGTTTGGTTTGAAAATAAATCATCACTTATGTCTGACTCTATGTTAAGCTTGGCTTCAGGGCTCGATCTATTAGATGAGATATTTCTAAATGGATAATTCTTAATTGATGTTTTTATGTAATTTTAAAACACGGTGTATTTAAAATCAAAATATAAAAATGATATTGTTGTTAAAGAAACAATAATAAGGAAAAATAAAGTAGAGACAACGGGGTTTGTTGTCTAGAAGAATCTCGATTTTTAATTTTGACTTATAAAATACTTACACAATAATTGTAAAGAAAATGGAATATGATTGTGTTAATGTGGTAATTATTATGTTGTGTGGGGAGGAATAAAGAACTTTCTTATTATCAAAATCATCGAAGGTGACTTTGTATTTCCTTATTTAAGTTTTTTTAACTAAAATTATATTTATGCACTAGATGAATAACTATGGATAAAGAGATGATGCAATGCAATGGAGTAGTTATGAGTGGTTAGGGTTTATCCTAGCTACAACTACCATTAAAATTTTTGAAACTGTCTGCGTTGGAGTTGACTAATCTTAGAAACTTTTATGTAAAACCCACCTTGGATGTGCAGGTGTTAGTCGATAGATGGTAGAAACCCACCCACTATAGGAGTTGATCAGAGCTGTTGGAGGTTGTAGGAAAAGGGCCACCACCTACAATATTACAATTAATTGAGATCCCAGCATGCACTAAAATTTTCTCAGTAGCATGTGTTGATATTTGCAAAATCTTAGTGATTGTGTTCTGGGATTTATTTGATCTCTAGAGGGGGTGGTCGCCCTCCCTAAAAAATTGACACATTTTGTGTGTTAGTCTCTTCCCTTGGAAAATCAGTTAAGCAAGCTCCTTCTCGATTTGTCGAACAACTAGAAGAGATACATTAAATTTCTCTCACGCCTAATAATGAATGTTAAATGGTTTTGAAGTTTGTAGATAGAGGCTTGATCGAGAAATTTAATGGGATCTGGCCCTCCCCTAGGACCATGGTGAATTGAATTCAGAAAAATCGGGTAGGGTTAATCAAAGGCCAAATCTCGCATTACTTATGTGGCCGAGGGTTTTATACATTTTATTTTGAAACCAAGGAAGACAAGAATTTAATATCCCATAGTGGAGTCAAGGACTATATTTCAATAGATGGACATAGGATTTTAATCCAGAAAATGACATCCCTTGTGGAGTAGTTCTTGGATATGCTGCTTGATCTCCTCATTCTCTAACATAGAGTGACGGTAGACTGGACCATTGGGCAACGATGCACTGGGGGTCAAATCGATGGGGTGCTTGACCTAACAGTGCAGAGGTACCCCTGTAGGTGAGGAGAAGATATCCGAGTACGCTTCCACGACTTTATCCACTTGGTTCTGTTGTGTGAAGAGGTCGACTGTAGAGACCCTGGATGTGGCTGTGATATTTCACTCATTCTGAGAGCGAATCACAGAGAAGACAAACTTCCCCATTTGAGAGATGACCTTCCTGCATTGCTTGGCATATATCAAGGAAATAACACTAGGTGGGACTGCCTCCGATATCCTGTACAATTTCTTTTTCAAAGTAATAATAACACTGCGAGGCCTAGACTCAGATACAACATGGCGTTTCCATAAATATGGTTGGCCCAAAAGAACATACAAACTTCAAGAGGGGCAACATCACACAATACCTCATCTTTGAAGGGCTTGATGATGTATGACAAGCGACATTGTTGGATGATGCAGATGTCACTTCCTTGGTGGAGCCATCCGATGGTGTAGGGTTGCGGGTGCGGTGTTATCGGTAAGGCGAGTCGCTTGACAACCTCTACTAAGATGAGGTTCTTCTGGATACCACTATCAACGATGAAGTGCAGCGGGGTACCCTTCACCCACATCCATGAATGAAAAAGCTGCTCTCCTTCCTCTGGCTCATCCAGTTCACCGGGTTGGAGCTTGGTGGTAGCAACGATAACATTGGGTTCTACATCAATTATCCGTCTCCCTCTTTCTGGTTCTGACTTAGAGTTGGAACCCACATCTGATTCAGAGGCTTTCACCTCATCCACCATTGACTTCTTTGAGTGGCAATCAACAGTGTTATGCCCGGGGTTCTTATGGAAGTTGCACCACTTCCCGGTATCTTTCTCTGTCTTTTCGGTGTCCTTTGCTTGCGCCCTGGACTAGTTTTTCTGAGGAGGTACGTCTTTTCTCTATCCTTTGTTCTATGGGTTGGGGCTGCCCTTTCCTGGTTTTTTTTGTGAGGGGTTCCCAGGCCCAAATTTCCGCGTCTTTTGTTTGAGCTTCTTCTCAATTTTGACAACATATCGGTAGGCTATGCCCAAGGATGAGATGTCTAGAAACTCCATTTCGGCCTGGATGTATCTATGCAGACTGTCATGATACTTGAGCACCGGATGTCGCTCAGAATATTTGATACCCATCTTGGTGCACAAGGTATGGAAGATATTTGTGAACTCCAGCACTACTTGGTCTCTTTCCTGCTGCAGTGTGGTCCATTTTGTATATAGGTCGTCATAACTTCCAACATGGTAGTATTGTTCCTTAATAGCATCCCTGAAGGACTCCCAGGTGACCACGACTGTAAATAATGAGGGTTCCTCTGTTTCCTTCTACTCACAAAAATTTTCCCACCAATCTTTAACATGGGGAATGGCTTTGAGGAGCACAAAAGTAATCTTTTTTCTATTCAAGAAGTTATGGACAAAGAAATACGATTCTAACATATTCAACCATTTGTCTACAACATTTGCGTCTATATGACCTTCAAATATAGGAATATCGAAGTTGATTTGTACCTTTAAGGGGGCGACGCCTCTTTTGAGGAAGACGTGTCACCTGTTGGTAGCCGTCGAAGGATTTGCGCAAAACTATCCATCATCTTGTTCCTCTGTTGTGTGAGGGATTCCTCGTGCAACATTTTGAAGGGATCTCTTGTCCTGTCATCTTTCTTTTCTCCTGCCATGAGAGGTCTCTTGGGCGTGCGATAGATTTTGTCCTAAAGAGAAACAAGCTCGAGACCCAATTCTTTGTACCCTGACCTCGTTGGGGACATGCATTAAGAACGACAAGGAGAAGACCACTTTGATACCAATGATCTGGATTTTATGAGCAGAACGAAATGAATAGAGATTATTATCAAAAGATGCTTAACACAGAATAACAAATATAGAGTAAAATTGGTTTCTATTCAATAAGGAAATAAGCTGAAACTGTAAAATGCAGTGGAAAACAAGATTGCTAGAATGGTGGTGGCTTATCTCTAAGAAGATATGTGACGTTGCGCTCATTTGCAAGAAGATGATTACAATGAGGCTCTCAAGGAATTTTTACAATAAATAGGAATGTCAAAAACCCTAGACATCCAAAAACCTAACCCTAGGAGATGAAGCGCCAAAAGTCATGTGGGCCCCGTTTGGGTAAGTTACTACATCAACTTCCCGGGGTCATAATGTTTGCATACGATATTTGTTTTAGGTGCACGATAGCCCGTTGGAAAGGTCTATCCGAGGACCACACATGTGTCCTGTGTCGATCCCCACAAGTGTTGATTGTGGTGAGCCCTAAAATCGTTGTTTAGGGCCTCAAAACGGCCCCGAAAGTCAAGGACCGAAAACTAGGAAAAAAATGTCGAACTAGACAACTACCAAAATGAGCCAGTTGAAATAGGTGGGAAGCCACTGACATCCATCTGGATCAAAAGAAAACGACATGGCCTACTGAAAAGTAGCTCCAACATTCTTCAATCCAAAAGGCATTTTTCTATATGCGAATGTACCCCAAGGACAAATAAAATCCATTTTATGTTGGTCCTCGGGCTTGATATTAGTTTGATTGTACCATGAAAAACCGTCCATGAAAGAAAAGACCTCACAACCCATACATTCATTGACGATCTGGTCAATAAATGGGGTTGGAAAATTTTCTTTCGGGTAAGTTCAAGTCATGAAAGTCCATACATACGCGGATTGTACATTGCTTCTTGTTGACAGGAACATGGTTCGATGCCCATTTTGTTAATTGCACGGGGTAGATGAAATCGAATTTGATGAGTTTATCTACTTCAACCTTTATCGTCGATGCCTTGCAAGGATTGACCAGGCAAAGATTATGTTGGACAAGTTTAACATTAGGATAAGTTGTGATCTCGTGTTCAACAATACGTGGATCGATGCCTGGCATCTCCTCATAAGACCAGGAAAAAATGTCGCAGAATTATTTAAACAATTCACTGTAGATCCAAATTTGTTCGGGAGGGAAATCCACTCTGACGAAGATATTTTCCATGACGCCAGGGGTTTTAGAGATGTCGATAGGAATTGTTTTAACAATACTTTCCATGTTTCCCTCAACATAGATTTCGTGCATAGCCAGAGGGTTAATAGGACAAGGGGCATCTCCATTCATGGTTGTAACAAACTCTCCTGGCTCTATTTTCTTAAGCTCGGGTAATAAATAAGATATGTGGTGAAGATCATCCTAAGGTCTGTCTGGCCCAGTCATTGTGTTCAGGATTGCCTCGTTAGAGGGAAAGACTAAGTCTAAAGGGTCTTGAGCAGCGAGAGAGTCTTGAGCCAAAATAATCTTGAGAATAGGATCTAGCTCCCATGGGGGAGCCAAATTAGGGTTGGCCGAGGCTTGATGGAAAATACTGTACACAACCTTGGCAGTAGATAAGGGCATGGCCATTCCAAGGTTCCCTACCCATTCCATCGAAGCCGAAGGGGAAGGTAAAATTCATGGGTCTTCAAAGTAACACGTTCTAAAAGACGTGACCTGAAAGATCGAAACCTTCAGCTAGTCAGGGACAACAAAAGAAAACATAAAATCATTAGCAGGCGACGGATAATCAAAAGTCCCCATTAAATATGGAAACAATTCGACACCTAAATTGATAGTACCTAGTTGTAGGTTGTCAATCATCAGGATCGTGGATGCCCCGAATGAAGGGTCAGGACGGGAGAAGGATAACTGATCAACGATTATGATCCGACCTTCGTGAGGAATACATAAGACCCAAAAAAAGGTGGATACGACCGGTGTCATAGCATAGGTCCAACTCTGTCCTAACAAAAGATTCTAGTCGAGAGACATATCAACTACTTCTACCTTGACGCACACAGTTTTTCCCTCCAACTGCATGGGTAAAGAGGGAATTATACCATGTGGTATGAACGATCGACCGTCTAACACAGTTATAAATGTGGGTGACGGAGACAACTCAGGTTGGTAGATGGCCTTCCAACATGCCAACGACATCACGCGAGTCGAGGCACCCTCATCAACCACCGCATGGAAAATTTTATGTGTCAATGATTTCGTGGTGTATGCCACTACTATCTGAAAAGCGACATGGTGAGGAAGACGAGGTTTATGGTATGTAGGGTCAAAAACAATCATTCATGAGTTATTAGTCTCGACCGCTCCCAAGGCAGACAACAACTCTTTTCTCTGTGAGGGGAAACTCTAGAGAACTTCCAAAGCGGACATCACACAAGGAGTTTGTGCCAAATCCTCCACCATGGAGTAATTCTGAGTAGCCCTTGAGTTTGGGTTGTGAGAAGCCTTTTTGAACACACCTTTAGGGATGCGAGTCATCATTTCTACCACTGTCTTCTCAATTTGAAGAGGATTCAATGGGTTGGAGGCCTCTTTTCCGTTCTCAAGAGATTTTGGCATTCCGTAGTTATGAGCCCTGGTCGATAGATGAGCTTCGAATTTCATGATATAAATGTTTGTGGCCCCACTGTTATTATTGGGCACGGGGGTTCCCTGACTGCCCCCATGCGCACTCGTGTATGAGGAAGCTTGAGCCATACTTTTCCCTTGTGTAAAATGGTTTGTTAACACGACAAGCTGTTGTTGTGCCAATAGCTTTTGGGCTTCCTCAAGCCGAGGGAATTGGTGAGTCAAGTGGTCATTCGTGCAAAGCTTACACAAAAACTTCACCTTTCTCTTTTTGTTTTTACCCTCGCCAACATTATTTGCAGCGTTTTTATCCCCCTTACACTTCTTTTTTTTATGTTTCCTTTTTCCCCCGGTTTGCTGGTTAACCTTGGGATTTGTTGATTGCACACTGTGTACATCCAATGTTTGGGTTACGAGGGAAATCGATCTAGGAGTTTGGCTGGCCATAGTATGTTGAAATGATAACTGCTGTAACTGATTAGACAACATATATGTGGGCTTGCTCTATGTTGAGCCTACTATGCCATCAATGTGAGGCCTAGACTTTTGTTTGGATTTGTCGAGAGTCGATTGCGGTGCATCGAGTAAGATCTCATATATCATATTGGATTGAGAGTAAATAAGCTCCATCGATTGGGCTCTCATGATAGCCCCTTCTTCGGAAAAAACCCCAGACGTCGCGACGTCTTTGGACACGCAAGGAACCAAAGACTTTAGGAACCACTTGAGAAAAAATGTGGGAGAGACCTTGAGTTTGATCAAACTCTTTCATCACTGCTATTCTCGGATGTGATCTGAGATATGGTCAACTTTCATCTGCTTTAATTTGGCTAGTAACTCGGTGTCAGCATCGTATCTTACTGGTAACTAGAAATGGTTTAAGAAAACCATAGCCAAGTCTTTAAAGTAAGCATACTTCGAGCTGTCAAGCTCGATATACCATTTCATGGCACCCCCTATAAGAGTGCGTTGAAACAAGTGCAACTGAACAGAGCCATCCTTCAATGAGTTGGATGAGCACCATAAGTGAAATGTCATCACATGATCACCTGGATATTCGCCAGGCTTGCCTTTGAAATTAGGGATGTCCGAGGGAAACTTAGTCGACGTGGGGGGCCAATGTGGATCATGACATATCGGGTTGTTTAACAATATGGAAAATTCTAGCAAATGCAGAGTTGCCAAAAAAGGTAGTCTTGGTTGTGGTGTTATTTACATGAAAAGAGGGGCTTGGATTTTGGCTGGCACCAGGTTGCTAAGAAAAGTTTGACTGTTGGCCAGGGTTTTGGTAGAGACCATGGTGGCACTGTCTAGCAAAAGGGACTTACATTTGATGCTGCATATTCGGTTGATTACTGAAGTTAGATGACATGGATTGTGCAGGGATTTCTCCCTGTACAGTGTTCCAAGGACCTTGGTTGGGGATTCCCCCATCTGACCCTCCTGGAATAGGTATTGAACCTTGCCTGTGGTTCCACTGAGTGTGGGAGGGTTTTCCCCCGATAGACATCCCTTGCGATGGAAACAATCCCTTCCAAGGATTCCCAAGACCTTGTGAGGATTAAACTCTTGTCATCGCTCCCTACGAAAGAATGAAACCTTGCATAGGGTTTTTTTGACCAAAGACAGGGTTTCCCCCAATTGGGAAAGAAGACGATGTAAAAGAGTTATTTCAAAATGCACCGAACAAAGAAAATGACATTGATCCCACCAGAGTCGTGTAGGATTGAGGTCCATGGATCCCTCCACTGAATAAACTATAGTTGGTATTAAGCCCGATCRGTTGSTGAAAAGTGCCTCCAAGCGAAGGGGACGGAGGAGGGATGTGACCTCCACCGTAAGGAATGGCGTTGAACGGGTAAATGGTGTCCACAACGACTCCTTGCAAGGGATAATTAGAGCTCCATGCCCCAAGACCAACGATCTGTAGAGTATAGTAGGTGAGCACTGAGTTAGAGTCAAAACCTGGCATCCCATATGAAAAGGGAGCGCCATACGCATTCTGTATGGAGGGAATAGTGGTTAAAGTCATCGAAGGGATTGTGCCACTGCCCAAAGTAGTGGGCGTCTGGACATTCGTAGTCCTGATAGGTGGAGGTGGGGGAGGAGGTACAACAACCCCTCCTGCGACAACCGAGATGGGAGTATGAGGACTCCCTGGTGAAGTAACACTAGTTGCTTCCGTCACCTCTCTTCGAATGAACTGTCGTTCAGGTGAAGTCATGATCCATGATATTTTCATCGAGTGACTTATAAAGAATTGCATTAAATGAGCATAAATTAAAGTGCACCATTAAAAAAGGAAAATCTCAATAATGAAGAGACATAAGCATCAAATTTGAACACAAAAACTTGATAACAGAGTTCATCCCTGGTGGACTACATCACCGGGTCCTGCTCTCAAATGGGTAGGATTTTTCATTAACTCAGCAAAATAATTTGGCAAAATACATAAGTATACCTCATTATGAAATCAAGATGCAAAAGTATTGCTCAGATAAAAAAACAAACAGAACCACTGGATTCGTGGCGTCGAATTACCTAATAATGATTGTCTCCACGGCTCGATCTGACTCTGGCACTCCTAGGCCCAAGAGGAATTTTGTCTCAGTTTTTGTGCCCTGCAACCTGCAATAAATGTTGAGTACTTTGCCTCGAACTACGTTCCCATCCATACCCACGTGCGCCCTTCTTCCAGCACTAGGTGGATGCATGTTTTAAGTAATAAACACGACATTGTTAACAATGTGGGGTCGTTGGCCCATTAGTTACAGAGCATATATTAAGGTGTTTATAAGGGGGGAGGTTCTGGGGTGAAGCCCGCGGGCCTCCCCCTTTGGCTTGACCGTTGCAACTTATATATATATATATATATATATATATTTGAATATATTTCGTTCCGCTACTTTGGCGATGGTTCTATTTGTTGGTTGGTTGCCAAATTTGGCGGGGTCATGCCAAATTTGGTGGACCCACCAAATATTCTTTTTTTTTGAAATTTTGATCACGAGTTGTCATTGGGAATTTTCCCATTGCCACATGGCAACCCATGACTGGGCCATGTGGCAACCACCTATTGGACCATGTCAACCACTGTACCATCAACTTGCCACGTTAGTGCCATGTCACTGTATGAATTTCCACTTCAGTTGCCAACTCATCTTGCCACGTCAGTGCCATGTCATTGTACGGACTGCCACGTGTTTGTACAGACTACCACATGGTGCAATCTTACTGGTCCACAAAATGACCTAGAAATACCAAATATGAGTGACACGAGGCATCCTCTGGTGCTGCCATGTCACCATGCTGACGTCAGCATGATACATGTCACCTCCTTCTCATGCCACGTATGTTGTACGGATGATGGCATAATTCGTACTGATGCTGACTCATTCCCCTACTGACTAGGCTAGGTTGACCAAACTTTGACCGCAAATATCTTTCAATCCGTAACTCCGTTTGACAAGTCGTTTGTGTCGTTGGAAATCTTGTGACGTGCTCTTCGTGATGATGTCATTTTCACTGAGTTTTGAGAACTTTGATTTGTTTTCCATTTCTCTGTCTACTAAGGCCATTCTAAGCATCCTTAGTTGCTTCTGCAAGTTCTGAGTTGTTCTTAGTCTTCTCTGGATCCTTTTTGGATCATGCCCTCCCACTGAGAGATTTTTGGACCACCAAAAGATTTCATCAATCAACATATAAGTGAGGGAAAATTTCCCTCACCTTGTCCTTCTCAATCCACTTTTCCTTGCTTGAATGTGTGCCCTTTAAGTCTATTCGAAGATAATCAACATCACCCTTGCGTGAAGTCCTCATCCTTCTATCCAAGATGATATCTTCCTTTAATCCATCCAAGTACTCAGTAGAAAACTCATCAAATGAAGGTATTGAAACTTCCTCATCTTGATCCATGATCATGGAAGGCTCAAAAAGTTTCAAGTTCTCTACATTTACAACTGAGTAAATCTGCAAATAAGGTGGAAGATCCAGACGAAAAACATTGGTACCACTTTTCTCCAAAATAATCAAGGGTCCATAATGAATGGTTTTGAGTTTCTTTCCTTCACCCTTCAATCTCTCCTTGCTGATGTGAAGCCATACCCAGTCTCCAACCTAGAACTGACGATCAACCATGTGCTTGTCATGTCGAGCTTTATACTATGCTTAACTTCTCTCCAATTGTTCACTGTCTACCTGGTGCACCTACTAGATCCTTTGGATGAAATTGTAGGCTTTGTCCTCTTTTCTTTCTTCATTTGAATTCACATCTCTCCCATACATCAAGTCCAAAGGAACTTTAGGTAGGTACCCAAAACATGTCTCAAAAGGTGAACATTGAGTGTAGGAATGTAAGGCTTAGTTGTAAGCATGTTGTACATAAGGTATTTGTTCATCCCATAACTTGGGATGCTTTCTGCAGTAGCCTCGAAGCAAAAGTACCACTGTTCAGTTTACAACCTTTGTCTGTCTGTCAATCTGTGGATGGAAAGTAGTGCTCCTCTTCAATTTGGTGTCCATCATTCTCCACAAGCTTGTCCAAAAATTCCCAAGGAATCGAGTATCTCGATTTGAGATAATGGATGTGGGTAACCCAAAGTGAACACAAACATACTGAAAGAAAATATTAACAATTTTCTCAACAGTGATTTGATTTTTACATGGAATCAAGAAACACATCTTGCTGAACCTATCCACTACAACGTACAAATAGTCATGACCCCCTTTTGACATTGGTAAACCCCCTACAAAATCCATGGAGATGCTTTCCCATGGATGGGATGGAACAAGTAGTGGTGAGTATAGCCCCAGTTTTTTATTAGTGGGCTTACAAGTAGAACACATCACACACCCCTTTACATATTTAGTTACAATTGCTTTCATTTGAGGCCAATAACAAAAGATCTGTAAATAAGCTATAGTTTTTCCTACCCCAAAATGCCCAGACATAAGAGAAGTGTGAGATTCTCGTATTACATGTAATCATTCACTTGTAGGAATACATAGATTCCCAGGATGGTAGAGTAGTTTTCCTTTCATATAATAGTTCTCTACCTGTGCACCATGGGTTAGCTTCTAAAATACTTCTTTAAAATCTTCATCAATGGCATATTTTTCCACATAGCTATCATGAGATAAAGAAGTATTATTCAAAATAATAGAAGCAACAATAGGAGGTCTAGAAAGCATATCAGTGGCCTTGTTACTTGTACCCTTTTTGTACTTGATTACCAAATGAAATTGTTGTAGAAAACCCATCCATCAGTAGTGTTGAGATTGTTGCAGTTTGGTTTGTGCTTGGAGATATTGTAAGGGTTGGTGATATGTATGTATGATTGTTTCCTTCCATAAAAAGTAGTGCTTCCACTTCTTTACACTTTGAAATAATGCATACAACTCTTTATCATATGTAGGATAGTTAACAACATCTTGGTTAAAAGTTTCAGAGTGGTAACGGATAGGCTTACAAGATTGCATCATTACTGCACCCATGGCGTATCCGCTAGCATCTATCTCAATCTCAAAAGGCTGTTGAAGATTCGAAAATGCTAATACTGGTGCGGTACTGATCTTTTTCTTCAAAGTGTTGAAAGATTTTTGTTGCTTTCCTTCCCACTAAAAAGTGTAATTCACACTAGTTAAGGCATGCAAATGAGCTTTTATAAAGAAGAAGTTTGAAATGAACCTCCTCCAATACTGGATTGCACCCAAGAAGCTCTAGATCTCGGTTACACTTTTTGGCTCAGGCCAATTTACAATTACATCAATCTTGGAAGGATCAATTTTTAATTGTCCTCCTCCTACAATATGGCCTAAGTATACAAGTGCAATCTTTCCAAATTCACATTTAGACAATTTTACATACATCTTTTCCCTTTGCAAAGTATCCAATACTTTCTTTACATGACTCACATGTTCATCCCAAGCCCCGCTAAAAATAAGAATTGCCTCTAAATATACAATCACAAAATCATATAGGAAAGGCCCAAATACATCATTCATCACACACATGAAGGTTGTTGGAGCATTACAAATCCCAAATGACATAACTAACCACTCAAACAATCCCTGTTTGGTTTTAAAGGTAGTCTTCCATGCATCCTATTATGCAACCCTGATCTGATGGTATCCACTGTGCAAATCCAACTTAGTGAAATAAACAACATTCTTTAACTGATCAAGTAAATCATTTATATGAGGAAGAGGGTATCGATTTTTCACCGTGATTTTATTTTAGGCCCGGTAATTGACACACATTTTCCAAGTGCCATCTTTCTTTGGCGCCATCACGAACGAAGAACCACAAGGAGATGAACTAGGCCTGATGACCCCTTGATCCAATAAGCCCTGTACCTACTTCTTGATCTCTGTCATATCCACAACTAACATCCTATACATGCCCACATTAGGAAGAGGATAATATTGTTGAAGATGCATCTTATGTTGGATTTCCCTCTTAGGAGGTAATCCATCTGGTTCCTGGAAAATATCATCATACTTAGGAACAATGTCAATTGATTCTTTCTTATGAGAAGGATCACATCCTTGGAAAGCATCGGATGTTTCAACATCTTTCTCTCTTACGAATGTTGTAACCTAGGTCTACACCCCTACCTCTCCTCTCTCCTTTCCCTATACCTTCATTGAATTTGTCCTCTTCAGGTTGATTAAGTCAGTTTCCCCATTACTGAGTGACTTGGTTCTTATTCGTTTCTTTCTTGATTGAGTCTTTGCGCATTTCTATTTCTATTGTTTCTTGAAGGATAATTACATGTCGTATTTGGTTCAAAATGCTTGTCATCATGTTTTTCATTGATTGAGCTCACCACAGGTCGGCCAAGACTTTTCTGTATGCACAGGAAATGCCCGTGGACAAACACAACAATCCAGAGCGTTCAATTTCAGACTTTGATTGTTGGAACATATAGGTTAACTTTCGACGGTGGTAATCCATCAGGCCAATCAGATCGACGACTCTCGTCCATTCGAGGGTCCATAATCACACGGGGTTTAACATCAATAATTAACCAAAGTCCCAAAGATCCGAAGAGCCGAAGTCCCGAAGAGTTGAAGTCTCGAAGTCCTGAAGTGAATCTTTACCATCCATCAATGAGGACATGTGGAGGTAGATCCTTCACTTCGAAGACATATCACTCCAGGAGATTTGCAAAGCACTAGAGAAAGAATTACCCGAAGTGTCGAACTACCGAAGTAATGAGAGACTGCCACGTCACTTCGGGCCTGTACTACTTCGGGAGAACTTCATGCCTCACAGTCCAAAAATCTTGAAGCATGTGGCACTCATCAGTCATGACACGTGGCATTCATTCCAGGTCATTTGGTTGTGTCATTCACCCATTTCCACATGACATGTGTCACCCTTCTTTCCATGACACATCAACAACCATGACATCATATGACATCACGCCACCACGTCACTCCACAACCTGTTCCACTCTGAGAGATTTCCGAGAGCAACATTCATAAACTCCCGAAGTATCGAACACCCGAATTCCCGAAGTGAATCAGGACCATCCATCAACAAGGAAACGCGACGACATATCTCCCTCTTTGGATATACAACACTTCAGAGGATTGCACGAGCAAGGGGACAATAACTCCCGAATCTCGAAATCCTGAAGTGAACCTGGACCATCCATCAACAAGGACACGTGTAGCCAGATATTTCACTTCGGAGTACAACACTCTGGGATATTTCCAAGCACAACATTTACAAACTCCCTAAGCTCAAACTCTTGAAGTGATTGTGGACCGTTGATATCAAATCAACCAACACCATTGATCCTTGCAACAGGTAAGGAAGGAATACTACTCGGATCATTGATTGCGACACAATCGATGGCCATAACTCGTTGCGGGGACGTAAACTGCCCGGGTGTTAATTTTCTAGAGCGGTCCCACAATTGGAACCATGGTATTGTTGGAAGGGTATGTGGTAGCTTGTGGGGGATTGCTAGCCCAAAAGCAGTGTGGACCCAAACCACCCTCGACAACTTCTGCAATCACATGCTTATATGAGATCAAGTCACCACGTCACCTCCACGCATCCTATTTTCCTATTGGATGCTTGCCTCCACATATTCCTGTTCGTGACGAGGTCATCATAGTGAAAGTGTGGAGAAGGTTCAGTTACAGTCAATACGAAGTGCACTTAGCTTCTGAAAGCTCATACAAAAACAAAGAGTTAAGTCTCAGTCACAGGTCGACGTAGATTGGTTCCAAAACACTTCAACATACTACCTCTTCCTCAAGAAGATATCTGCTCATGCAGTCGGTTGTCTCCAGTGGCCTCCAACAGCTCGCAGACATGCCATTACTCAACAGAGAGCTCTGTTCTATCACTCTGAGGCCTATTTTCTGTCGATCAGTTCCTCCAGCGCATGCATCAGTTTTGTCTCAAAGACATTAATAGTTTTTAGTTGATTAATTCTAGCATTTTCTTAGATTAGATACAAGAGTGGTCTTCTGTGTGTGATAAGAACCACTCTTGCTGATTAAGTCCAGTGTCTTAGTGAATTTAATAATTTTTTCTACAAACAGTTACCTAAATTAGGTCTTAGTCCCCTAAGGACGAGAACCTCTGCAACTTTGTTAAATAGGGGGTCTTTGAATGTTTTGAGTGTCGTATCTTTTGGAAAAGAATAACACTACATCAGACTGGTTGGACCCATTCTATGCATGGATTAAAGCTCTCTACCTGGTGAACATACTCTTGATGACAGTGTTTCGTTCAAATTTTCATGTGTTTTTATTCTTATCTTGAATACAGTTTTTTATTTGTGCAAATCACATTTCATTTCCTTTCAGCTATTGTATAACTTATTTTTACTGATATGCAACCTATCAAAAATCTAATGCTTTGGTGAATATTTGTTTTTATTACAACCTATGGGAGTAATTGTGTTTTTTATACATGTTTAATGTCTTGAAATGATATTTTAAGTATTGAACTTCTTGTAGCAGATTATTCATTGAGTAATCTATTGTTTTGCTTTGTTTTCTATTATTTCACTGGTCTGTCATTAGTGTACCACCAGCCAAGGAGGACCCTCATTCATATCATTTTTCCAACCCAAATTTGCTTTTGTCTTGATAGAATAACCCTCTGGCCAACCAAAAAAAATTAAAAGAAACAATCATTCTAAATTGATAGGTGGCCTAGCTTTTCCCTTTAGCAGTCATGTGCAGACCTTAGGACCAACATCTTCTGGCACCGTTGTCGGGGAGTGAAGTAATGAAATATATTTCCCTGGGAGAATGACAATGATCAGATCTGATCTTTGATGGTGAACAAAGACCAGACACATTCATACTACATATCATTCACCTGGCGACTCAACGGTTAAAGAATCTAATGGCGACTCCACAGTTTTAAGAAGTCATATTTTCAGATGGAAGCCATCTTGTCTCGGATGTTTGCTCCATTAGATTTCTGATTTGTTCCTGATTTTCCAAATGTTGTTCCTACTATAGATGAGTGGGGTGATTTTTTGCCTAGATTTAGAGAACATAGAGATGACAACCCTGCTGAGCATTTGCTTGAGTTTCATGAACTCATGCATCAGTGGGAAATACATCATGAGGATGTATTAATGAAGATGTTCATGTACTCATTAGCGGGGGATGCTCGTGAGTGGTACCGATCCTTGCCCCCTGCTAGCATCTCCTCTTTGGAACAGTTCCATGTTGCATTCGGTAAGCATTGTAAAAGGTTTTTTCCAGCTGATTTACTTTTTGAAAACTGTTTTGAAGAATTTGGATCTCATATTCGACAGTCACTTATTAGTTATTCTAGTAGTGAAAATAAAGGGGACTTTTCCGTTGAGGAAGTGGAGGAAGATTCAATTACATATGAGTCTTCTTTTGATCCTTTTATTCAAAAAGGTGATGTTGGGAATTACATTAATGATGGAATTGATGATAACAAGGCTTTGAATACATCTTGCATTACTATAGGTGACTCAGATAGTCATTGTTATGATACATCTATTGTTCTATGTTCTCATAAAGATTTGATTAACTATGAGGAAAGTGATGTTGAAGGTCACGAGCAAGTTTTTCCCCTTCCTTCTGAAATTGTTGAGCAATAGGAAATCTATAAGTATGAAGATGACATTCTGGATATAGAACGAGGAAAAACCAGCAATGCAGAAGACATACTCGTTCATTTCAAACAACAAGATGAGCGGCATCAAGAGTATTTTTCCACCCTTTATGGTTGTGAATCACATGACTTTCATGATCCTTTTCAACGAGGACAGGAGAAACTTAGTCTTGTCTATAATGCATATCTTACACACAACAACTTTGTCCTCTCAACTAGTTGGAGGATTTTCATGAGTTTCAAGATCCAATAGTGAAATGTATGGATTCTTATCTTTCCAAGATCGCAAAGGTTGGAAGTTTTAGCATGATCATCACTTGCAACTGTAAGTACCAGATGCCTGCCAATTTTTTGTCGCATTTGATATATCCACTTTGGATTATTCTAAACAGTGACCTGCATAGAGTTACGGTTCTCAGTCAAATGTTTTCTTGGTTTCATTGGAAGTGGAATTACACATGATTGAGTTGGTTTTCAACTGAATAGAGTAGGTAGTAGGAGAATAAGCTCATAGTTCGAGCATTTTTTTTATTAATTTTTAGTTTGCAGATTGTTTTTCAGTGTGTTGGTTTTTAGTAGCTTGTTTGAATAAGAGACACCATATCCCAACAAAGGCACTGGGGTTTAGCTGCAGTTTCAAGTTTTAGTAAAGACTCCATATCCCAACAAAGGCACTGTGGTGTAGTCTCAATTTTTAATTCAATAAAATGCATGGCTGAGACACAATAGAAGATACACAGGGTTGTCAGACAGAAACAAAGGTAAGAAATGGAAGGTAAGAGAAGTTATTTAATCTCAAGGCACTGATCTACAGTTCTTAGCAGCTCACAGGGATGAGCTATCCCAAGTTGGAGCCAATGTTGTAACCTAGGTTTTCACCCCTTCCTCTCCTCTCTCCTTTCCCTATACCTTCATTGAATTTGTCCTCTTCAAGTTGATTGAGTCAGTTTCCCTATTACTGAGTGACTTGGTTCTTATTCGTTTCTTTCTTGATTGAGTCTTTGCGCATTTTTGTTTCTATTGTTTCTTGAAAGATAATTACATGTCGTATTTGGTTCATAATGCTTGTCATCATGTTTTCCATTGATTGAGCTCACCGCAGGTCATCCAAGCCTTTTCTGTATGTACAGGAAACACCCGTGGACAAACGCAACAATCCAGAGCGATCAATTTTAGACTCTGATTGTGGGAACAAATAGGTTAACTTTCGACGGTGGTGATCCATCATGCCAATCAGATCGACGACTCTCGTCCATTCGGGGGTCCATAATCGCGCAGGGTTTAATATCAATAATTACCCGAAGTCCTGAAGAGATAAAGTCCCGAATGTAGTGCACGTGGATCTCGATGTGCTTCATCCACTGCCTCTGAATTAGATCTCTGCAAAACTTTAGAGTTCTCTGGTTGTCACACCAGATGATGATCGATCGATGAAACTGAATGCCAAACTTAGTGAGAAAATTTTGTAGCCACATAGATTGGATGATTATGTTAACTACTCCTCTATACTCCACCTCGACTGAAGATAAAGAAATAAAAACCTACTTCTTTCTCAACCAACAGATAGGCCTGGAACCAAGACTGAGTGAGTAACTAGATGTGGACTGGAAATCAATGCTATCGCCAACCCAGTCAAAATCAATGAACCCGATGAGGTCCAATGTAGATTCTGCTTCATAGTGAATCCCAAAGGTGATGGTGCCCTGTACTTATCGAAGGATATGCTTTGCAACCTTCCAATGTAGCTCATGCAACTCCTGCATGAACCTGAAGATTGCTCCAACGACATAGGAGAGGTATGGTCTGGAGTGTGTGAGATAAAATAAGCTCCCCACTAGCTGTCTGTAGAGTGTGTTTTCAACCACTGAAGTGTCCCCTCCATCCTCAATTTTAAATCCTAATAGGAAACGAGTCGGGGTAGACTTGTAGTCTATCATGTGAAATCTCTCAAGGAGATCTCGTGCATACTTGGCCTAAGACAGTTTGATGCCTGATGCATCCTGACTGATATCGAGTGCAAGGAAGAAATGTAGTGGACCCATGTCTGTCATCAAAAACCTATCATGCATAATCCTCTTGACTGCAACAATTGCTGAATTCGAGCAATCGATGATCAATAAATCATCAACATACAGAACTAGGAGTAGAAGTGAATCAACCGTCTTGAGCATGTAAACATTCAGGTCTGACTTACAATGTACAAATTTTAGTGACATCAGGTAGGAGTCCATCTTGGAATACCATTCCCTTAGGGCTTGCTTGATGCCATAAAGAGACTTCTTTAGTCGACAAACCAAAGATGAATCCTACATAAATCCTTGAGGATGCTCCATATATATCTCCTCGGAGAGATCTCCACGAAGGAATTCATTCTTTACGTCCATTTGATGGACTTCACATTCCTTAGTTGACACAATGGCATGTTCCAGATAGATGGAATCCATCTTCGCTACTGGAGTGAAGGTCTGATCATAGTCAATGACATGCACATGCTGAAAGCCTTTGGAAACTAACATGGCTTTGTATCTTCTAACCTGTCCATCCACTATGCTCTTGGTCCTGTAGACCCATCCTCACCTAACAAGTTTCCTTCCTGAAGGAAGGGGAACTAGATGCCAAGTCTAGTTCTCAAGGAGGTAGTTGTACTCTTCCTGCATGGCGGATTCCGAAAAGGGATTTCCAGTAGCCTCTCCATAAGACTATGGATCTTAATACTAAATCAAGAAAAGATGTCTGGGTGGTATCGGTTCAGTGGTAGTGAGTGCAAGAGGAGGCTCCTCGAAATCAGATCAAGTCCTCCTAGTATCAGCTGGATCCCCAACAAGATCTCCTTCATCCTGAAGAGTAGTCTTGGCCCACTTGGGCCTCTACTCTGGCTCTGCATCTGCATCTGCATGCACTGACTCTGCATCTGATTGTATTGATTCTGTATATGGATCATTTGAATCCCTTGAATTAGAACTCTCATCTAAAGAAGAGTTGGCATGAGCATGCTCATCATCTATGACAGGTGGAAGAACAAAAGTGTCTGCATGTGGCTGTTGAGGTACATGCGAGACACTTTCCTAAAATTGGACACTTCACTCAATGATGAGTCGATCTAAGGAAAGATAAATGAGTCTGTATCCCTTCACACCGTCGGGGTATCCAACAAAGATACACTCTGTTCTCTGTGGATCAAGTGCCTTCCACTTCTCAGAGGGAATCTTGGCCCATGCACATGAACCAAAAATACAGAAGTGGTTCACTTCCGGTTTGAGTCCGCTCCAAGCCTCGTAGGGGGTCTTATCCTTGAAATATCTATGGGGAGATATGTTTTGGATGTAGGTTGCATAATTAAGTGCTTCAACCCATAGTCTTTGTGGATGTGACTTTGCATGTAGCATGGAAGATGCCATCTCTTTTAGAGATCTATTTTTCTGCTCAACAACTCGATTTTGCTGCGAAGTATAAGGAATCATGTGTTGCAACCAAATCCCAGCCTCATAACAAAGATTTTTTATCCCATGGTTGACATACTCTCCCCCATTATCTGTTCATAAGAATTTGATTTTCTTTCCCGACTATGTCTCAACAAGGGCTTTGAAATGTTTGAGGTGTTGAAAGACCTCTGATTTTTGTCTGAGAAAGAAAATCCATGTGAAGCATGAGAAATCATCAAAAAAAATGAGTACGTACCTTGCTTTACTGATTGATGGATGCAGAAAAGGGTCCATGAGGTCGCTATGGATCAGATCTAAAGGAAAGGAAGCCTTCTGAGTCTTTCCTTTGTCGAATTTCTCTTGAGGGTGTTTTCCAAGAACAAATCCCTCTCAAATTCCTTTGGAGAAGTGGATGTAAGGTAGACCATCAACCATTCCCTTCTTTCTAAGTTGTTTCATATATCTGAAATTTAAATGCCTGAAGATTTTGTGCCATATCCTATTGCTTTCATCAACATGGGTAAGCAATAATGCAAAATTTGGTTCAATAAATTCAGAAAATGTGTAGAGTCTAGATTGATGATTTACCTCACCAGTAGAAACCCTGGAATTGGTTTGCATGTCATAGATATCCACTACACTAGGTGTGAATATGACTTTCTTTCTGGTGCAGGAGTTTATCATCTGATACATGGAGAGAAGATTGACAAAAAGTTTGGGAACGAGCAACACATTCTCGAAGCTTCCGTTTGTGAGTTCAATTATTCCTTTGTCGGTGACCTCGACTGAAGAGTTGTCCCCCATCAGAATAGGAGAACCTTTGCATGTATCCAATGAAGAATATACTTATTTTGCGGCTTCCATGTGGTGTGAGGCACCTGAATCTACGATCCAAGCATCGAGATAAGATTTGATGGAAATCAAAGCATGACTAGAATTTCCTTTCTTGGGATTTTGATCTTCTGGCTTCTTCTTCTTGGCACCCTCGGGGATGCAATATCCAAGGTTGTTTTTCTAAAGTATTTGGGCCATTTGATCTATATGTTTCTGCATACATGTAGATTCTGGATGGAATCCTTTATGCCAGTAAGTGCATTTCTCCCATTTTCTTCCCTTTCTGCCTTTGGATCCGAAGGCATCGTTGAAGGGTTTTGAGTATGATTCCTTATTTGGATTTGTGTGTGCTTTCCTTTTGTATTTGTCTTTAGATTACTGATATTTATGACCTCTACCATATTTCACAATAAGTGCATGTGCCTTTGGGCCTTTGATTTTTCCCATATTGATGAGCTTGTTCTGCTCTTGTGTCAGAGACTCGATAAAGGCCTCAAGAGAGGGCATTGTCCACGTGGATCTACAGGTGAGCCTAATTGAATGAAATGTGGATACAAACACTGAGTATTCTAGACCAAGTTTTCTCCTCCTTATATTTATCAACCCCGCAAGCCTTGAGTTGTGACAACAAATCCTTATATTTGGTAAAGAAATCTTGGAGATTGTAGAAGTTTTTTGGATCCAATGTGAGCAATTCCACCTCGAGAATGTGTCCCCTCATCTTGTCCTATTTTTCAAAAATCCCTTCCATGGTGGTCCAGGATTCATTGGGGGTTTTATAGGAGGATATGTGAAAGAGGAGTTTAGGAGAAATGACACTGCAAATAGTTCCAAAAGCTTCATCCATTCGATTTAGATAATTGGATTTTTCTATGGATGATGTTGGTTTAGTTTCCGTGTTCATGGTTAAACTATACAATCCTCTACCTCGAAGATGCATTATCATCTTCTCCTACCATGCAAAGAAATTGTACGGTGTAAGAATGCATTCTTTTGGAAATTCCATTTTTCCACTGTATTCAATATTCGGTACTTGCAAATATAATTTGGTGTGTATTTTCCCTAGTAGTTTGTCAGATCAGATACCATGTAAATGTGTTGAACCTTCACATAATAGATCTAGCTAGAAAATGACATACACAATTTGCAGAGAAAATATGAGAAAAGAGAACCAGGAGAGAAAGAATGGAAGAATTATCATTAACCAAAAAAATGAATGATAATTTACACATGATATACTCTACATAAATATACTAATGTGCACTGGAGGAGAAGAAAATGCGCCATAGTGGTGGTCTAGAGTGACATGGACACACACCAACATTTACGGGAGTAAACTGCGACCTAATCTAGTCTCTCAGGTAGTTACGTGAGTGAACTGCCACCTAGTATGAGTTAACTAGTCTCTTAGTCTTCAACGAACTGACTGAAACAGAGTGAAGTGAGGAAGAGATCAGGGAATAATTAGTAATGTGCTAGTCTGGTGATGATCCCAAGGAAAATTCACATTAGATGTTGATGATCCCAATGTTGCATGATGATAATCCCAATGTGGCATCTAGACTCCACTCAACTAATCAAATTGAAGTGTGAACTGAAGAGAAATTCTCCTAGAGGAATATTCTTTCTAAACTATAGGAGACTGAATAATGACTAATAAACATAGGGAAAACCTTATGAAAAATAAATCCTAGGTGTGTGTGAAGTATCTCAAACAATTTTTTTCAAACATAAAGAATAACTCAACAAATAAAGGTAATTTTTTTTTTTTTTTGGGGTGGGGGGGGGGGGGGTAAAAATGCATGATTGGCATATCTTCATTAAGGTAATTATTTTGGTTTATATATTTCTAATATCTTTGTATATTGCATGTTGTTGGTGTACTATTTTTTTCTCCTTTTGGAAAAAATAATGAAATGATTTTATTGTTACAATATGTTCTACCTCTATCTCTCCTAGACAACTTCGACAACAATGTCAAACAAGTTATATATGATCTTGGAAAATACATGAGGTAAGTAGCGATATTTTGCATGCATAAAGTGTTTGTTTAATTAGTTGTAGAACTTATATTTGACATTTGTTTTAGTAATTGTACTTACATACTATATTGTTTATTTTCGTTAAATCTCATGATTTTCTTTCATCACTTGTAGATGGTTGTCATCTAAAGAAATCCATAAAGAAAATATAAAGTATTGGAAGATGAAAAAGTTTCTACCTTCGTCATTTTTCAATGCACAACAACACTACCTCATACATCAAGTTGAGGAGATTGAATTGTGTGGACCTACACACACAAGGTCAATGTGGATGGTTGATAGGCACTTGAAATTTTTGAAGGATTTGGTTAGACAAAGAGCACGTCCTAAGGGTCGTATGATGAAGGGATATATGGTATACCATACCATGGTGTATATTACTGAATATCTTCCAGTGTTAGCGTTTATTAATATCGATTTATATCGGTGCATTGGTGATCCAAATTCCATTAACAAATTCGAAGGGGAGTACCTGGTGGGGAAAGGTAGATCGAGGAAGGTGAAAGGTAATTATTAGATGGTGTAGATTAATTATAGTACATTTGACTGTTGGTTTTTATGTATATATCGTACTTAATTATTTCATTTTTAATCTTCAATGTGCGTCAATTATAAAGGTGTACTGTGTTAATTAATTATACATTTGTGAAATATTGTAATTTTATTCTCATGTAGCTGGTCGAGAGTGGGATGCACTACATTTATACGTAGCAAACAATATTGATTGGATGAAGGTATGGATTGAATGATGTAAACAATCTGGTCAAGGATTATCATGGGAAGGTGTGGATTCATTGGTTAAAGCAACACATTGCAATGGAGATACCAATCTTACACAAAGGGAAATCGATTTAGCATATGGTTTAAAAGATAAATAGGAAAGCATATTAATAATCCATACTATTTAATTATTTTCAATTATATTGATGTACAAGTTGAATTTTTTTCTTTGCATACTTTCCAAACATAAAATATTTACTTAATTATCGATCGATGATGTCATTTTTACAAGTTTTGCATATTGCAGGTAAAACACCATAAGACTATGTGGTGCAACGATCGTAAATTTCGCATCAAAAATTTGGATGAAACGAAGAAAACATATGATTCTCAGATAACTGCAGTCTTTGAGGTGAAAAATGTTTCCTCTAGAAGTGACAGACATCTAGAACTGTCAGAAGATCAATACTATGGGTATTTGGAAGATATTATTGAGTGTGATTTTAAATCCTTCAAATTAGTTCTATTCGTTGTCAAATGGTATAGGCTACGATTGAATCAATGTGATCCAAATAGAACTACTATTGAACATGCTAATGGATTTACCATGATGAATACAAGGTTGCTTGAGCCAAGAACGGAGCCCTATGTTCTTCCAAGTCAATGTGAACATGTATTTTACTCAGAGGTTCTAGGTATAGGGGGTTAGTCATTTGTTATTAGACATGATCCAAGAAGAAGGCTGGTAAAGTATAATGTAGAGGAAGATGAAGAGGGTATTGAAGAAGAAGATGATGTAGAGGATCAACATGAGTTAGATGATCATATTCCAGAGGAAGATGTTGAAGAATCAGCTGAACCAGATGATGTAGGAGACAATGTTCATGAAGATAATATCAATGATGACTTTATCGAAACTGACATTGACGATGAAAATGATGATATGGCCAATTCTTACAATGTTGAATATGGATCGGATGATATATATATATATATATATATATATATATATATATCTGTGTGTGTGTGTGTGTGTGTGTACATTTAATATTGATATAATTATTGACTTGTATTGGTATATTGTATAAATTGGTGTTCAAGTTTAATTATGTCATTTTCTAGTATGCGAGTATATGTTGTAGGAGATGTTTCTTAATTATGACAAAAAACACATTCATTTATTTTCTAGGATATATATATTTTGTCGGGTTTTTGGGAATTGAGAGTGACGTGGGGGGGTGGGAAGATGAGCTTCCACCTTCACATTGTTGGCCCCATTCAGTAGAGAATATTAAACAATTCTCGAAACAAAGAGAATCTCAGCAAGGTTAATGCACAACTATACTTATTTGTCCTAGTTCGTTATTATATAATATTTAATAACTAAAAAATAAGACGCACATGCTCATGTACTTGAAACCGACGCATATAAATGACATGTGAATGGGGCCAACATTGCAATTTTTCCAATTTGTTCTTGTATGGACTGAAATTTGACATGGCTAGAATAGACACATGAATTGACAATATGGGAGGGTTTCCAAACTCAAACATGACTCACACAAACAATTCGACAATAAAAAAACAAGCCTATAGAATAATTAATATACATGGGGCCAATGCTGTTTTTTTTTTAATTTGTGCTTGTATGGATTGAAATTTCACATGCTAGGAAAAAACACATGCATTGACGGTATCGGATGGTTTTCGGACTCAAACATGACTCAAACAAATAATTCGACAATCAAATATTCTTTTTTTATTCTATCAAAACCCAAAAATAAGGCGCACCTGCTCATGTACTTGACCCTGCTTATAAGTGACATGTGAATGGGGCCAACGTTGAAATTTTTTCAATTTGTGCTTGCATGAACTGAAATTTGACATGGTTAGACTAGACACATGCAATGATGGTATGGGAGGGTTTCTAGACTCAAACATGACTCACACAAATAATTTGACAATCAAACAACAAGCCTATAGAATAATTAATGTGAAGGACTAGATGAATTAATACATAAATCTGACATCAAATTTCGATATGAATATTCCTGAATCCTCTATGAATACACATGATCAAATCCTATTTCATCAAATATTTGGTTATTTGATCATAACCCAAAAATAAGGCGTGCCTTCTCATGTACTTGAAACCGATGCATATAAGTGACATGTGAATGGGGCCAACGTTGAAATTTTTTCAATTTGTGCTTGTATGGATTGAAATTTGACATGGTTAGACTAGACACATGCATTGATAGTATGGGAGGTTTTCCAGAATCAAACATGATCCACACAAGGAATTCGACAATCAAAATACAAGACTATAGAATAATTAATGTGAATGGGGCCAATGTTGATTTTTTTTCAATTTGTGCTTGTATGGACTGAAATTTGACATGCTATAGGAAAACACACATGCATTGACAGTATGGGAGGGTTTATAAACACAAACATGACTCAAACAAATATTTTGACAATAAAATATTCTTTGGTTATTCTATCAAAACCCCCAAAAAAGGCACGCCTGCTCATGTACTTGACCACGCTTATAAGTGACATGTGAATGGGGCCAACGTTGATTTTTTTTCAATTTGTGCTTGGATGGAATGAATTTTGACATGGTTAGACTAGACACATGCAATGACAATATGGGAGGGTTTCCAGACTCAAACATGACTCACACAAAGAATTTGACAATCAAATAACAAGTCTATAGAATAATTAATGTGAAGGAGTAGATGAATTAATACATAAATCTGACATCAAATTTCGATCTGAATATTCCCGAATCCTCTACGAAGATACATGATCAAATCCCATTTCATCAAATCTTTGTTTATTTTATCATAACCCCAAAATAAAAGGTGTTAGGCCCTAATATTGTCTCACTACCCCTTAACTGGGGCATATTACATTAGTAATGTTATTTTATTTATGTCAGCTTTATTCCATTAGTTGTAATTATACCTCCTAGTCTCCTATATATACCAAGGAGACATTTTCATTTTGAATCATCTTGTACTTGAACATTTATGTGGGGTAAAAGGATGTTGCCCCCTCAAAGAGGCTTATTATCTGAAATTATATATTTTTCAAGGCGTTGAGTACTTATTCTGAGGTTTTTCTATGCTATATTGATATTTGGTTCTTAACATATGGTATCAGAGCTCAAGGTCTTGGGGTTTCGCTGCTACATCTGAGACACCTTGGAATTTTCGCTATAACTTTTTTTCTACAACGTTTCAGAATGAATGGCTTGGAGAATATTTAGTATATGGACCAAGGTACGTTGGGTTAAAATTTCATCTCCTGAGGCCTTATACTTTCGAAGATACAACCTATGAAAGTTAGGGTTCTGGAATCATACTGAAATGAGTCATTGCAAAATTTTCTCTATAAAATTTTTTCTGTAACGTTTCAGACCCTGAAATCTGGAGGATATTTACAGAAATTAGTAAGGTATCTGTGGTAAAACGTTTAGATTTTGGGTCATCGTACATTTTAGATACACCCTGTGGAAAATAGGGTATCTGACTAGTCCTATTGACTAGTCTCAAGAAGGTGTTCCAGGTAAAACAATCATAACTTCTTCCTAGAGTATCCAAATTGAGTGAGACTGATTGCATTAGATAATTGACAGTTTTTAGTATTTTTGGTACGAGTTTCATAATTTTATATCAATGATTTTGTGCGGGGAACGCTATACAAGTTAGATATCCTGGAAAGGCGTAAAATCAAAAAGTTGTGGGGAAGTTACTGTAAATTCCATTTGGCACATCCAATTTTGATCAGACCCATGGCATTGCAGAGAAGAAATATCAGAGAACTACAAAAAATAAATTTTCATACCCAAAAGGGCTGAAACTTTGGATATACAATAGAAGAAATATTGTCTAGATGAACCACCTCAAAATCAAGGTTCAAAAGTGATACCTGGCCAACATGCCACCCAAAAAGGGAACTTCTACACCAAATAATCCTCCAGAAAATTCTACATGGACTCTTGATGAAGGTGACGAAATGCGTAGGGACATAAATGATTTACAAAAGAAGTTAGTAACAAAAGATGAACTACAAGAGATGATGGATTCAACGGAAGCTAAGTTTGAGGCAATAAATACTAAGATGTATGGTTTAAAAGGGGAAATCATGGAAGGATTGAAAAAATTCCTAATAGAGAGGAAACCTGAAAGTGAAAATGTATCCCATGAAAATCATGATGAGAACACAAGGAAGGTGAATCCAGAATGGAGAAACTCCAACTTTGGGTTGAAGACCAACCACGTTCCTAAGATCGATATGAGGAAGTTTGATGGAAAGGACCCAATCACATGGATACTTCAAATGGAGCAATTCTTTGATCTACATAATGTTCCACAAACACAAAAGGTACAAATTGCTTCTTTATATTTAGAATCTAATCAATTTGTATGGTATCGATGGCTTTGTTCTCGCAAATCACTTGTCACTTGGACAATTTTCATGGAAGAAATGATAGAACACTATGAGGATACAAGGAGCAATGCCTTCTTTAGCCAATTGATAAATCTCAAGCAAAAGGGTTCAGTTACAGAGCACATTGAGAACTTCCAAAGATTGAATATAAAGGAAACAGATATTCCAGATGAGCACTTGATTGATGTATTCATAGAAAATTCAAAGGATAAAATTCAACATGAGGTTCGCCTTTGGGAACCCAAATCATTGGAGAATGCATTTAGAGTGGCAAGAAATGTTGAATGTAAAAATATGGCTATGGCTACTAGAAGGACCAATCCTAATATCTATAGAGAGAATAATGATCCTTCTTCTAAAACACCTCAACCTACAAGGTTGACACCTCAACAATTGGAGGAAAGAAAAGCAAAATGTTTATGCTTTAATTGTGACATCAAGTACAGTAAGGGACATAAGTGTGGTGAGAAGAAATTATTCTACATAGATTGTGAAGAGGAAGAAGAACAAGAACAAGAACAAGAACCATCTCAAGATGAAAACATAGAAGCAATTTTGTCTGAACAGATGACTCCCACGATATCATGTAATACATTGGCTGGAATTAGCACTCCTCAAACCCTCAAGATCGAAGGATACATCAAAAAGAAAAAGGTAACAGTCCTAATTGATTCTGGCAGTACTCATAATTTCATTCACTAGAAATTAGCCAAAGATCTCAATTGCTTTGTATATCTAGCGCCAAAGTTTCAAGTAATGTTTGCAGATGGAGGAATTATCAATTGCTTAGGAAAATGCAATAAGATCAATCTTACTATGGGGGAATATGTAATGAATAGTCAATGATTTCTATACCCATGGGTGGTGCTGATGTTGTACTAGGAATCCAATGGTTACAATTATTAGGAATAATGGATTTTAATTTTCAAGAACTTTTCATGAAATTTTCATTGGAAGGAAAAGAAATTGAGTTAAAAGGTATCACAAGGAAACCCGGTAAGGTGATAAGCTCTAATGGCATGACAAAATTATCGAAAAAGGGGCATCAAGGTGTTATTTCACAACTATGCTCACTAGATGTTCAAACATCTAAGGCATATATTCCTCAAGATCTCCAAGAGATCATTGATAAGCATTCCAAAGTATTTGAAGATATTCCCAAAGGTATTCCACCCACTCGAAATCATGATCATGAAATTCACCTAATTCCTGGGAGTGTTCCTCCTAACATTAGGCCATACAGATACCCTTATGCCCAGAAGAGTGAAATTGAGCGCACGGTTGAAGAAATGTTAGAGGATGGCATTATTAGGCCTAGCCAAAGTTCTTACTTTGCACTAGTGGTAATGGTATTCAAGAAAGATAGCTCATGGCGTATGTGTCCATATTATAGAGATCTCAACAAGATCACTATTAAAGATAAGTTTCCCATTCCCGTCATTGATGAATTGTTAGATGAACTACATGGAGCAATCTATTTCACAAAATTGGATCTGCATTCAGGGTATCATCAGATTAGAATGAAGGAAGAAGATATCCCAAAAACAACATTCCAAACTCATGAAGGCCATTATGAATTTTTGGTCATGCCTTTTGGCCTTACAAATCAACCTTCCACATTCCAAGGGTTGATGAATTCCATTTTCAAGACCTTCCTTCGAAAATTTGTGTTAGTATTTTTTGATGATATACTAATCTATAGCAAGTATTGGGAGGATCATGTGTGACATGTTGACAAGGTGCTACAACTACTAAAGGAGCAACAACTATATGCCAAACCATCCAAATATTTCTTTGGAGAGAAGGAGGTAGAGTATTTGGGTCATATTGTATCTCATGAAGGTGTCAAGGTAGACCTTGACAAGATTAAGGCCATGATGGACTGGCCAATTCCCAAAACATTAAAGAATCTTAGAGGATTTTTGGGTTTGACAGGTTACTACCGCAAGTTTGTTCGACACTATGGAAGAATAACAACACCTTTAACGACACTAACTAAGAAGGATGCATTTTCATGGACTCTAGAGGCAACTA
>JASDQU010736176.1:131913-154384 GCA_032191745.1 Picea mariana
TAAAAAGGGGAATAAAATGTTGTGGTAGATGCACTCTCAAGAAAGGATGAATATGTTGAGGCCTTTCTCTATGCTATCTCGATCATCCAACCCGATTGGATAATAGAAACAAGGGATGAATGGAAGAATGACGAAAAAGTGTGGACTCTCATTCAAAGGTTGCAACAAGATTCCAGTGCATCAGATACATTTACATGGAAAAATGATTCACTATGGTACAAAGATTGCTTATATTTATGTAAGAACTCCCAACTCAAAACAAAAGGTACTATTGGAATTGCACACCTCTCCAGTAGGAGGGCACTCAGGATTTTTGAAAACCTACCATAGGGTCAAGAAGGATTTTTTTTGGGATGGCCTTAAAACTGATGTTCAAAGGTTTGTGGCAGAATGTTTGGTTTTCCAACAAAATATGGTGGAAACAATTAAGACCCTAGGTCTTTTACAACCATTATCCACCCCAAGTCAGTGCTAGGAGGAGGTTTCCATGGATTTCATCACAGGGTTACCGAAGTCTGAAGGAAAGAGTGTCATCATGGTGACTGTTGATAGACTGACCAAGTACACACACTTTTGTGCACTCTCTTATCCCTTCAAATCTAGTACAGTTGCCACCACATTCATGGATACAGTTCAAAAGCTACATGGCAGTGCAAAGATTATTGTAAGTGACAGAGATCCCATCTTCACTGGAAATTTTTGGACAAAAATATTTTCTTGTTTGGGTACTCAATTGGCTCATAGCTCATCCTATCATCCTCAATCTGATGGACAAACCGAGATAGTGAACAAATGTTTGGAAGGATGCCTTCGTTGCTTTGTCTTTGATAAACAAACACAATGGTTCAAATGGTTACCCTCGGCAGAATGGTGGTATAACACTTCCTTTCATATTGCAACAAAAATGACACCATTTATGGAACTCTATGGATACCACCCTCCTTCCATCATTTCTGCTCTAAAAGAAAAATCTAAGGTTCAAGCAGTGGAAGATCACATCGAGCATCAACAACAAGTTCTCCAAATCTTAAAGGACAACCTGACCATGGCACAAAATCACATGAAACAACAAGCAGATCAACATCGTAGTGAAAGAAGTTTTGAAGTAGGGGATTGGGTGTTTTTAAGATTACAACCATACAAACAGATGTCCCTCAAGCAAGCCAAGAGGGATAATAAATTATCACCAAAGTACTATGGCCCTTATAAGGTGTTGCAAAAGATTGGTACTATGGCATACAAATTGGATTTGTCTGCATCTTCACGAGTACACCCAGTTTTCCATGTTTCATGCTTAAAGAAGGTTATAGGTGACAATATCCCAGTTCAAACTATATTTCCAGAACTTGACGAGGAAGGAAAAATCATATTGGATACTGAAGCCATCACTGACACAAGAATTCGCCAGCTGAGGAATAGATCCATTTCAGAGTATCTCATTAAATGGAGGAAACTGCCTGCTGAAGATTCCACTTGGGAAGATGAGTCTTTTATATAGAAGCATCCAGAGTTACTCAAGTGTTGCGGAAAACGCTTGTCTCAAGGGGAGGGGCATGCTAATCCCTTATATTGGCTCACTACCCCTTAATTGGGGCATATTACATTAGTAATGTTATTTTATTTATGTCGGCTTTATTCCATTAGTTGTAATTATACCTCCTAGTCTCCTATATATATACCAAGGAGACATTTTCATTTTGAATCATCTTGTACTTGAACATTTATGTGGGGTAAAAGGAGGTTTCCCCCTCGAAGAGGCTTATTATCTGAAATTATATCTTTTTGAAGGCGTTGAGTACTTATTCTGAGGTTTTTCTATTTTATATTGATATTTGGTTCTTAACAAAGAGTTCCTGCTCATGTACTTGAAACCGGTGCATATAAGTGACATGTGAATGGGGCCAACATTGAATTGTTTTCAATTTGTGCTTGTATGGACTGAAATTTGACATGGTTAGACTAGAAACGTGCATTGATGGTATGGGAGGGTTTATGGACTCAAAAATGACCCGCACAAACAATTCGACAATCAAAATACAAGCCTATAGAATAATTAATGTGAATGAGGCCAATGTTGAGAGTTTTTCAATTTGTGCTTGTATGGACTAAAATTTGACATGCTATAGGACAACACACATGCATTGACAGTATGGGAGGGTTTCTGGACTCAAACATGACTCAAACAAATAATTTGACAATCAAATATTCTTTGGTTATTCTATCAAAACCCAAAAATAAGGCGTTTTTGCTCATGTACTTGACCCCGCTTATAAGTGACATGTGAATGGGGCCAACGTTGAAATTTTTCAATTTGTTCTTGTATGGACTGAAATTTTACATGGTTAGACTAGACACATGCATTGATGATATGGGAGGGTTTCCAAACTCAAACATGACTCACAAAAACAATTTGACAATCAAACAACAAGCCTATAGAATAATTAATGTGAAGGACTAGATGAATTAATACATAAATATGACATCAGATTTTGATATGAATATTCCTGAATCCTCTACGAATATATAGGACCAAATCCTATTTCGTCAAATATTTGGTTATTTGATCATATCCCACTTAGATATTGGAAGCCTATTGACACATGATCAAACTATTTGTGATATTGTTTCTTGTCTATATCAATAATTTTATACATTATACATATTTTTTGCAAATGACGTAAAATTTCAAGGTGTCAAGCATCAATAACATGTTTATGATAAAAACTAACTCAACTCGCACATGACAACTTATAAATATGAGGTCCAACATTTTACATAAATAGGGTGATCGTAAATTTATTTTTCACATTGATTATATCATCATTACATAATCATGCCATGCATTTGTTTTTTAATTTTCTAACTATTTGAAATTATGTTATGCTCATTGTTTAGTTACATATTAGTAATATATTAATTTAATAATTTCATTAACTCTTGTTTTCATAAATATTGGTTCTATTTCTTTGGTGGCATCCTTGTGTCATTGAAATCTTTCTCAATTGAGTCTTTTTTTCTTTTAATTGTATCTTTACCCTCTTGACCTTCCCTCTTTCTATAAAGGATGAATATAATGGTACCATTTATGACTAATTACACCTAACTATAAGTAAATATACTTAATGATTACTTCATTATTGACTCAGACAACCAAAACATGATTCTTTATTATCACACTAAGATGAATTTCCCTATATTGTTGGAAACATATGGCACTTTTATCAACCACTTTTTCCAAGTGTGATGTTAAACTTGTCCAAGCATTATAGTGTTTCACACGTCAAATACATGGAAATGACTTTGGACATGGTTAAAAATAGCCACCAACATTGTCCTACCGCATTATAACGTCAACTATGGTTCAAATATCCCAATATCTGACGACAGTCAAGGATAATTCGAAAAAAGAAACAAGCAAGAAAACTACAATTTTTAAAGGTAAAATCTGACGACAAGGCCAATTTTTTGGGTGGCGTCGGAGGATGTTGTCGGATTTTGGGTTCAAAAGTAGTTGTGAAGGATTCTTAGTTGTGAAATTTCTTTGATAACTACCATCAAACTCATGCACATAGGCATCCATTCCCACCTGGAATGATTAGTAAATGTCATCATCGAAAATTCCATCATCGTAAATGTCATCATTATTGTCATAGTATTGTAGCAATGAAGTTTTAATGAACATGATGTTCATAATTGTTATAGCATATTTGTCGAAACTGTTCAAAAACATGGGACTTTGGCCCATGAGTTTGGTGGAAAGAAGAAGACGCTAGATAAAATTTTGTATTTAAATAATGATTTCGTACTAATAGTCTTTATGGAGCGAAAAGTACTTAGATGAGAGCAAAAAAAAAGACAAGACATAACTAATGAATATTGTGCAATTGATCAAGTTCTTATTTTTTGATGTTATTGCATCCCCTTGCATTACTATACGCGAAGACGTGCATCTTGAATTTTTTTAAAAAGAAATAACTAAAAGACATTGTATTAGGACTAGACATGGGCAATAGTAACCTATGAATGGGGCCAACATTGATTTTTTTTCAAATTGTTTCTGTATGCACTGAAATTTGACATGGATAGACTGTTCACATTCCTTGAAGATATGGGAGGGTTTCCAAACTCAAATATGACTCACACACCCACTCTATATATCTGATCTCGTCCTTGTTTCATTTGAACTTTCTCGGATTAATGTCATGATTAATGCCATACATGGAACTTTCTTTATATTCATCGTCATGGTCGTGCAATATTTTACAATGTCCTTCTTCTTTTGACTAAAATTAGTGACAAAAACATTGTTACACTTCCACAAATTATTAATATCATGTGCTAACTTAGCCTTTTGAAAGGCATCTTCAAGAGTGTAGATTTCAAACATCTCAAACTCTCTGTAAAATGGTACAATTAACCTGACATCGAACTATTGTTTTTCACTTGCTTCTACAAAAATAGTAATGCTCTAGGAAAATATTCAATTTATGATCACCCCTTTTCTCTATTTCACGCCCCTTTACAGTTTATTTGAACCTTTGACCCTTTTAAATGAGAAAAATAACATCCCTTATAGAGTGTTAGGAGAAAACTTAGCCAAAAATTAGGTTCGTAAGGCATCTCTTGGCAACCAATGAGATCCCTGCATTTTCTAACTGCCTCTTCTCTATTTAAATTCATGGTCCATAATGTTGTTTTGGTGATTTGTTCCCTTTTTTCCTTCATTGTATCCCTCTTTATGATAGAGAGTGGGTTAGAAACAATAACGCTTCGTGCCTCTTATAAAATAAAGTTTGACTTTCATGCTACTCCAAAGTCATTTTATATAAAAAAAAATTGCTTTATAATATGGAATTTTGAATTTCAAATTGAACTTTTTGATGGTGACTAAACAAACAAGGGTTGCATGGCATCTTAGTCCCTACCAAGTAGATTTGGAAATGGAGATGATAGCTGACACCCTATAATTATTGATGATGATGATTATTGTGAAACATGAACAATATGTTAACTAGGGGTTAGTTTCATAGTCTTAAAAGAAATCAATTTGTAAAAATTTTAAATGAAAAAAATTAACATTGATAACTATACCATCAGAAAGATTGGAATTCAAAGAATTCAACCTAGACTCACAAGGAATGGAGGAAGACATGTTGCTCCATGACACTTAGTTAATAGATTTGTTATATGTTGTATTGGCCACGATCTCTGACAGGGATGATTTTAAGGATGGAAATTAATTTTAAAATGTAGAAACCTTGGCGAATCTTAGTAATCCTTCATATGCCAACTATAAATGTTTGACGATATTTTTGTAAAAATATTCAAATTTCTAAGGATTTTATATAGTTTGTATAAAATTTTGGCAATTTTTGATGTAAAATAATTTTATCCTATAGAATTTGGGCAAATCTTTTTTAGAATAGTGAATCTTCTTTTGGGAAATGCCATGAGAAATTAGCCCATGAGCGAAATTTAGCTCCTAAAATCATCCCTGAATTCTCTGACCACATTTTTACTTTAATGTGGATGTTGTATAGTTTTGGGATTAACCTAAATTTCCTTCCAATTAAGTTAAGCTAGCCAAATGCAAATTGCATTGTAAAAATATTCAATTTTTCTTTTTGAAAATAAACTTTTCAAATTTAATAATATATATTTTTATATAATATTTATTATATTACATAATAAATATAATCTAAATAATATATTAGATAATAAATATAATATAAATATAATAATAAATAATATATTAGATAATAAATATAATAGTGCATAATAATAAATGCATAGTACAACTTTTTATATTTTGAAGTGGTGATTGGTGAAATTCATTGATTATGTAATTAATTCTACATATTGAAAGACGTGAAGGGAGCAATAACACTTCAATTCTATCAACCAATTAGAAATGATAAACACAAATATTTTTATTATATCCAAAAATATATATTTGTTTTCCTATGTTAAACATTACATTGCATACACAAATTTATGGTAAAAAGCAAATTAATGTCACATCAATGTCACATCAAAAGAAAAGTCATTGCTATAGTCCCATGGTAGGGACTAATAAACCAAAGGGGATCCACTATAACTTATAAGCATTCATTGGTTTAAAGTGGGAGAGGATTTTGATTCTTATCATGAGACTTTGATTATAAAGCAATACAACCTTTTCGTTCATGAGACTTCTAACCTTTGAGTTATGGTGGGCCCATGGACACATCACCTTGAATCCATTGGTCCACGTTTTCACCACCATAGGCCCTCTCATCCACCACTGTATATGACCTATAACATGTGACTTGTGGGATGACTTGTGCCCACAATTATTTGTAAATGGAGGATATACCTCACGATCAAATCGTAGTTGTTATATGGATTTATCCACCTTTCACGATAGATGGAGTTTAGACTACTACCCAAAACCTCATCCCCTACAAGCTTACCTAGATCATTGATTAATTTTTTCGATTTTTTGTGGGCCACTCGTGAGGTGTGAAAACCGAGGCAACCCCCTCCTCTTCAAAAGATGCAAGGTCCTATGGGAAATTAGATCATATTTTTTATTCTTTTCTTCTGCCATCCATTTGTTAATCAGTTGACAAATGAATCAATCTGTGGAAATAGAGTAGAGGCAAAGTACTAGGCTTCAATTGTGACATTTACTTTATTATCCCTAGGGAAATTTGGAGAAACAGAGTTCTCTCAAAGAGATGTTACATCAAATGATAGGGATTTTCCAATGTGCACATACATCACGGTACCAACATATTTTGTTTGAGGCCTATCCCTTCAATGTCTCCTTGTTCAACATGCCATCGTATAGGAATATCTACAAACACAATCACAAGTATTCCACAATTTTGTCGAGTGAAAACCCAAACATTGCATCCACGACAATCTCAAAATTGTTGGCCATTTCTATTGGTAACTCCTCGAGTGACAGGAATGGAATAGAAGGTGCCCTAGCTAAGTAACAAGTCAGTGATAACGAGGTTTATTCATGTGCTCTAGATAGAAAACAAATGGCATATATCCAAAATTATATAGGTGGTTCCCAACCCCAAGTCCATCCCCACTATTGTCATTAGGACTAGAAATGATGAGCGCCCCGTGACCATATTCATTTGGCTTGTAAACCTTTGCTTAGAATGTCGTAACACTAAGGCTAGCAAGCTCCATCAATTGGTCCATGCATGCCACATCACTATCCAACCATCATAGTCAAACCTTGCCTACTAAGTGTCACCATGCCATGTGCCCACTTACTTACCATGTGTCATGTTGTGATGGGTTGAGTTTTCATTAGGAAGTGTGCAAGGTAAGTGGGGAAAAACTAGGGATATATAGTGGATGCAGAGATGGAATATTAGGGTAATGCAGAGGTTGGTGGCTTCACATCTGTTCTTTCCATGTTGGAAAAATATGTGGAGGTGTGGAGAGGGGAATGGAGAAAGAAGAAGGGATGTAGAGGGAGGGATAACAAAAGAAAGGTGGATGCAGAAGAATGTGATGTGGAGGAATAAAGAGGAAGGTGAAATGAAAAGAAAAGGGAATGTGGAGGGATAATGATGTGGAGAAAGGAATATGGAATAATGTGAAAAATGATAAGTTAGAAACGATGAGAGTGACCAAAATTATAAGCATATAAAACCCATTTTTAAACTTGGCCACTGTTAGCGTCAGAAGTCACTCCTGGATTACAGCAGGAGTAGAGCCCGACGCCCATCAGTTTATGTCACGATTTGTTTAATGGGGTGATTGAATGGAAGTTAACTCAGAACGATGTGGTTCTAACTCCGAAACTAGGCCAGGCATGCATGGGCAAGTGAGGTCTTAGATAACTTCAGATAGTGAGTTGTAGTAAGGGTGAGTAGGGGGAAGACTTGTATCAGAGAGATGCAAGGGTCTGTCATAAACATCCGGTTTCTAATAGACTGTAGAAGAAGACATCCAAACGCAAGATCTTCTCACATTTGAATGCAAAAAACCAGAGAATACAATAATGCAACAATAAATCCTTTATCATAACATCATCGCAATAATTCGCATGAATCAGTCGTTCACGAACTCTCTTAGTATAAGATGAAAACTAGACGGAGTGAGAATACTGTCTGTCATTAAACAAGAAATCTTACATACCAATCCATAACCAGAGAACTAGAGTCTGTCCTAAAACTTTACAATCGAGAGCTTAGCTCTACCATCGATCTTTACAAAAATGGCGAAAATGCCTACATATACTAAAAAATAACAACAACAGCAAAAATGAGACGCTGCATTAAAGAATTGCGTCTGCAAGGCTTCTGACAGCCTGCCCATGTAGAMTCAGGATGATCGTGCGCCTATGATAGACACCATCAGATTTCGGATTGTCCTTCTGCAGGTGAGTCGATGTAAATTAGTCCTTTGCCAGACTTTCCTTTTATGGCGGAGTTGATGTTCAACCACYAGCAACTGCCGTAATAACTGCTTTTTGGGATTGGGGATGGCCTCGATCAACTTTGCCTTCTGGGACATGGAGGTCTCCTAATGGTGCCACCTGGATCAATCAAACGGTCTTTCTTTGGACGCTACTTCGCTGGACTGCTGCGAGGGACCCCTATGGCTGATGTGGACGAGGGTGTGACAAGGGTTAAAGGTGTGAACACTGTGGAGGTGATGGAGAAGAAACGAGAGCTGTGACATCAGCTGAGGAATGCCATGCGGTTTGAATAGGACAGAGGAGGAAGGAGCATGGAGTGTGGGAGTACAGGAGGAGGTGACTGGGAGTGAGAGGGACACATGCCAGGAGATGAGAGGACAACGAGCAGAGGCAGTGTCATGTGGATGGAGAGAGGAAAGTTGGATAGATGACAGGAGAAGAGGGAGGTGGTACGTGGAGAACAGGTGGCAATGGGGAGGACGATACCAAAGGTGACACGACGGGCAAGGGACCCCACAATAATAACACACCATTCCGGACCCCCCCTCTTTCATTAAAGACAGGATGGCAAAGGGGGACCGGAAAGGCCTGAGCATCGTTGATCTAGGTGTTTCGATCCTGACCTTTAAAGAGTTGCGTGTTTGATTCCGAACCGCCCCCCTCGATTAAAGGCAGAAAGGCAAGGGGGGTCCTGAATGAAGCCTCAGCCACTGATTTAGGTGTCCAGATCCTGACCTTTTAAGAGTTGTGCACTCGATTCCGAACCCCCCCCCTCTCGTTAAAGCCAGAATGACGGAGGGGGTGCGGAATGGAACCTCATCCGTGAACTTGAGTGCCTGGATTACGACCATCCAGATCTACACCCTCTTTAAATTAAATTTGCCCAAGCCTTGCTGATGGATGAACGACTGAGATGACCTCGGCGCTTTCAACATGAAAATCCTGAAGGGCCCCTGATCCTGGCTCAACTATTGCGCTGTGTGTCCTTCATATGGACGGTCCCGATTCTTTCGGGATTTCTGGCACCGGGGGTTCATGATGCAACGCTTCTCAAAATCCCGATTGACCAAACCACGAAAGCATGGATGTACGCCGCGTGTCCTCCAGAGGAATGGTCGAGATGGCATTTGATGTTAGAAGAGGGCTGCCTCCATTATCAGGCTCGCTTAACGTGACCGGGTGCTAGGACCATGGGCTTAGCTTTGAAGGGAGCTTATCGGCATTTCGGGGTTCGGGGTTTTGAGATGTAAATTGACGAGGAGCTCTTACCCCTCGAATCGTCGAATGCCGACATGACATGATCGCGCACCACATGTCTTTTTGGATGGACGACTGAGATCCTTCATGAATGTATATAGACGCTACCTATTGCGCTAATCCCGGCGCAAATCCTCTAACTGCGATTTCTCGTCGACCGTTGATCTGCTTTTATAGATGAATCCAGGCCGTTGATAATGTAATTTCACCCGCTCACTTGATTTTTAGCCTGAAATGGGGCTTTATGTGCTACGCTTGGGCGTTCTTCATGCAACCTGCGGACCTGGATGTTCTCAGGCCCAAGACAAGAAATGTCGCTAACATTAGGCTCCATGGGGGATAGAGTCGTCCCTGTGATGCTCTAATAACTCATTCCACAGCTTCAGTGCCTTGCTGTTGGGCTATGGATTCAGGCTCAAAATATCCCGCTGCTGAAAATACAAGCCGAAAAATAAAGGCAACAAAATAAAGATACATGCTCAAAGGAGCTTATTTATATACAATCCTAAACTAATAAAACACTTTACATGGGGCTAGGTGAAAGCATATTTCCACCATAGCCATTCAAGCAGCTTCCTGGATAGAAGCTCCTTCCTTCTGTCAATGATCATCAGCAGATGGTGTAACCGTGACAGCAGAACGGTTACACTCTTCAACTCCTCCTTACAGGATGGAGTTGAGATGAAATAGGGTGGCTCCAAGGCATAGGGGAAATGCCTTTCCATGTACTTGCTGATAGGGTCATAGAATGAGTGGCCAATCCCAGAAAACTAGCGACAAACAACCACATGTGCTACACAGTTGTCCACCTGTGGCTGAATATCTCTGATCTCAGGTGGTGGCTGTTCGTTGATTGGCTCCAGATAGAACATGAAATGCGCGCTCAACTGTTCCTTTGGTTCCTCCTCCTCTTTTCCATGCACTCCCCCATCTTGTAAAAAGGGAACGGTCTCCCGATCCTTCTCTTCAATCCCAAATGTAAATAAATCATGAGAAATATCATGAAGGAAGAAAGAACGATCCTCTTCCACAATGGCTTCTTTGTTTAAATCTGAGATAGCAGGCTCATTGGGGACAGATGCTAACGCATACAAAAAATCTTCAATAATCTCTTCAAAAGAGCTGCTTAGATCATCTGCCTCGAAGACTAGAAAATCCTCTTCGCTGCCTTTAGATTCCAATTTTCCACTAGTTCACTCAGAGCGCCATCCTCCTCCCCGGGAACTTCATCACTCTCATAACCTCCCCCTGCTGCAGATGAATGGGGAGGAGAAAGGACGAAGCTCTGATCTAGGTCATCAGGATCATCCTCATAGCCTACGTTCGAAACAACTTCATCCGGTATAGAGTTGTGGTATCCCTCACTACAATTATGAAAAACTAGCACAGAGGGATAAAACTTTGTGTTAATATTAATACATCCTCATGATGTATCTCCCATTGACACATGAGTTCATGAAACTCACTGAGGTGCCGAGCAGGGTTGTCATCTTCATGCTTTCCAAAAATGGGCAAATAATCGCCCCATTCATTCGGAGAGGGAACAACATTAGGAAAACCAGGAATAACAGAAAAATTAAAAGGAGCAAACCTGCGAGCAAGGATTTTCTCCATATCGAACCAGCGGAGTTGCCAATCGATCCTTGAATCATGGAGTTGCCAGGTGAAAGATGCGCATCTTCGAGTATGTTTGGTCCTTGTTCACCATCAAAGGCCAAATCCTAATGTTATTGTTACCCCAGGAAGCTTCTCAGGCTGAGAAAGTAGCTGCTGAAAGCTTCTCGAGAAATCTCCTTAGGGTCAGCTTTCAGGTGTGCTAACAGTAGCCACAGCTGAAACAATGGTGTGGAAACCTTGGAGTCGCCAGGTGCACAGTAGCAATATTGAAGGGCTCTGATGTCTGATGCACCTTCAGAATCAGAGGCTCAATGTCGTTCAATCTCGGAGAAAATTTTCAACTTCGTTCCCGGCAACGGCGCCAGAAATGTTAGCGTCAGAAGTCACTCCTGGATTGCAGTAGGAGCAGAGCCCGACGCCCATTAGTTTATGTCACGATTTGTTTAATGGGGTGATCGAATGGAAGTTAACTCAGAACAATGTGGTTCTAACTCCGAAACTAGGCCAGGCATGCATGGGCAAGTGAGGTCTTAGATAACTTCAGACAGTGAGTTGTAGTAAGGGTGAGTAGGGGGAAGACTTGTTTCAGAGAGATGCAAGGGTCTGTCATAAACATCCGGTTTCTAACAGACTGTAGAAGAAGACATCCGAACACAAGATCTTCTCACATTTGAATGCAAAAAAACAGAGAATACAATAATGCAACAATAAATCCTTTATCATAACATCATCGCAATAATTCACACAAATCAGTCGTTCACGAACTCTCTTAGTATAAGATGAAAACTAGACAGAGTGAGAAGACTGTTTGTCATTAAACAATAAATCTTACATACCAATCCATAACCAGAGAACTAGAGTCTGTGCTAAAACTTTACAATCAAGAGCTTAGCTCTACCATCGATCTTTACAAAAATGGCGAAAACGCCTACATATACTCAAAAATAACAACAGCAACAAAAACAAGACGCTGCATTAAAGAATTGCGTCTGCAAGGCTCCTGACAGCCTGCCCATGCAGAATCAGGATGATCGTGCGCCTATGACAGACGCCATCAGATTTCGGATTGTCCTTCTGCAGGTGAGTCAATGTAAATTAGTCCTTTGCCGGACCTTCCTTTTATGGTGGAGTTGATGTTCAACCACCAACAACTGCCGCAATAACTGCTTTTTGGGATCGGGGACGGTCTCGATCAACTCTGCCTTCTGGGACGTGGAGGTCTCCTAATGGTGCTACCTGGATCAACCGAACGGTCTTTCTTTGGACGCTACTTTGCTGGACTGCTGTGAAGGACTCCTATGGTTGATGTGGACGAGGGTGTGACGAGGGTTAAAGGCGTGAACATTGTGGAGGTGATGGAGAAGAGATGAGAGATGTGACATCAGCTAAAGAATTCCATGCGGTTTGAATAGGATAGAGGAGGAAGGAGCATGGAGTGCGGGAGTACAGGAGGAGGTGACTGGGAGTGAGAGGGACACATGGCAGGAGATGAGAGGATGACGAGCAGAGGCGGTGTCATGTGGATGGAGAGAGGGAAGTTGGACAGATGATAGGGGAAGAGGGAGGCGGTAGGTGGAGAACAGGTGGCAATGGGGAGGACGATACCAAAGGTGACACGACAGGCAAGGGACCCCACAATAATAACACACCATTCTGGACCCCCCCTCTTTCATTAAAGACAAGATGGCAAAGGGGGTCCGGAAAGGCCTGAGCATCGTTGATCTAGGTGCTCCGATCCTGACCTTTGAAGAGTTGCGTGTTTGNCCCCGATTAAAGGCAGAAAGGCAAGGGGGGTTCGGAATGAAGCCTCAGCCGCTGATTTAGGCACCCGGATCCTGACCTTTTAAGAGTTGCGCACTCGATTCCGGACCCCCCCCCTCTCGTTAAAGCCAGAATGACGGAGGGGGTGCAGAATGGAACCTCATCCATGAATTTGAGTGCCTGGATTACGACCGTCCAGATCTACGCCCTCTTTAAATTAAATTTGCCCGAGCCTTGCTGATGGATGAACGACTGAGATGACCTCGATGAGTTCAACATGAAAATCCTGAAGGGCCCCTACTCATGGCTCAACTATTGCACCGTGTGTCCTTCAAATGGACGGTCCTGATTCTTTCAGGATTTCTGGCACCGGGGGTTCACGATGCAACGTTTCTCAAAATCCCGATTGACCAAACCGCGAAAGCACGGATGTACGCTACGTGTCCTCTAGAGGAATGGTCGAGATGGAATTTGATTTTAGAAGAGGGCTGCCTCCATTATTAGGCTTGCTTGATGTGACCAGGTGCTAGGACCATGGGATTAGCTTTGAAGGGCGCTTATCAACATTTCGAGGTTCGGGGTTTCGAGATGTAAAATGACGAGGAGCTCTTACCCCTCAAATCCCCAAATGTCGACATAACATGATCGCGCACCACATGTCCTTTTGGATGGACGACCGAGATCCTTCATGAATGTATATAGACGCTATCTATCGTGCTAATCCCAGCGCAACTCCGCTAACCATGATTTCCCGTCGACCGTCGATCTGCTTTTATAGATGAATCCGGGCCGTTGACAATGTAATTTCGCCCGCTCACTTGATTTTTAGCCTGAAATGGGGCTTTACATGCTACACTTGGGCGTTCTTCGTGCAACCTGCAGACCTGGATGTTCTCAGGCCCAAGACAAGAAATGTCGCTAACAACCACAAACTCCTTTTTGATGGGGCCTTGGAAAAAATTAGGGATATGTTGGGCATAAGACCTATAATTTTAATTCCACATAATGATGGATATAAAATACATAGAGGGATTTCCAAACACAATCTGCACAATAGATTTTGATGCATTTTTCGTGTACTTTACAAAGTAGAATGAGAAACTTGGCATCCTAGTGGGAGTTTTTTTAATTTTGTTCTTTCATACTTCTTCAACTCTGAATCATATTATGTTAGTCCCAATATGACTAGTGACCTTAAAAAACCCATCTCAACCACGTTCTGCACTTGAATTAATCATTTGTCTTGAAAACACAATTTCACCTAAGGTGGGCGTCATGGGACAAAACAACTTTTCATACTTTTGCAATTTTGAATTGGGTTTTGTTAGCTCCAACATGATCAATGACCCAAATAAACATGTGTTATCCACTTCCTACATTCAAATATATTATTTAGTTGATTTGCAAAATTTGGCTTGAGGTGGGCCCCATAGGTAAAAGGGACAATTTTGGGTAGTGAGCCTTTTTTAGGTGACAACAATAGCTCCTTTTGTGGGATGGCTCTTCCTTGTGAGGTTCCAAGAACTAGACTCTAGGGTGATTAAATCAATGCCTTAAAAATTGTACTTTGGAGTCACAACTTTGATTCTTTTTATATTTTGTGTTTTATGACAACATAATATCTTGTTGGAAATAATCATAAAAATAAACTAAATGCTAGAAAGATTGAAAGGAAAATGTAGGGAATTGACTAAGAAAAATGTACAACCGACCCACCTAACCTAACTGGTAAGTGGGTCCACTAGGTGACATGGCACCTCCAATGGAATCATGTATGCAATTTGATAAGGTTATGAGAACCATGCATGAAGAGGGCTAATGGGATTCTAGATGTCATTAGAGTTTGGAAGGTAACAAATTATCCATTTCATATATGTTCTTTGTTGTTCTTATTTTTGGTAAACTTTCTTTATCCACACTATAATTGGATATTCATGAAGAACAAATTATTCATGGCCTTTGGACTCAACAATATGTGTAGAAAACAAATTGGATTTATCTTTGAATGTTAAATATGAACTTTTCATTGGATGCTCAGATGTAAGATCAACCCTTCTCTTCTCTCCATTGCCACTGTTATCAATGCTTCCATTAAATTCCAAGCTTGGATATTGAGGTGCTCATGGATTTTGTTTTTCATTCCTATCTTCATATTCAAGGTAACATCCATGTTTACTATGATAGATGCATGCCTTCTTCTCCCTTACCATCATTTCTACCTTGGAAATATTCATGCTTAAGATGGCTTTCATTTTCTCTTTCTTGCTTAGGGAATAAACTTGAGGGGAGGAATAACCTCCTTCTTAGATTTAATCCCAAAGGAGTACAACCCTTCATCCTATACAAGACAATATTCCTATAGAGATGAATTTCCTTTATTATAAATATGATATAAAGTGATCATCACGATGTAACCTAATCTAATCCAACCTAACCATAAATAATACTCCTCCATACTCCTCTTTGGATCCTTCCCTTCCCACCCATATATCCTATCCCCTCTCCCTTGCTCATTGGCTTCACCTTTAGTTTTTGAGGAATTTGTCTCTTAGCTTGCTCCCCCATCATTAACTATTTGTTTATCATCCTCTCCTACCCCTTTTAGCCTATAGCCCTTATTTAGTGGTATGGTGACAAAGAATAAGGATCAATGTTCATCATCAAGAGGATGAGAAGGGATAAATGGAAAAATCACAACAAAAAAGTGGCCACAAAACTAATAATGAAAAGAGAGACGCAATAACAACTAGGTACACAAATTTTCCTCTCAACCAATTATGGAAAATTTTTGGGAACCTAATGGGAATTAAAATAGTGAGAGGGTTAAAGGAAATTAACCACTCCCAATTCACAAATGACACACTCCTTATTGTCATCAACATCATCTTCATTGCCATTGTAACCACCAGTAATGAACACTGTCAACGTCCTACTCCTCATCATCATCGTCATTGTCATCACAGTCATTGTCAATTTCATTGTCGTTGTCGTCAATTATATATAAATAAATTTTATAATATATATTAATTAAAAAAAACAGAGAAGGATAAGCCCACGTAATTCCAAGAGACAAGCATTGAGCAGAGACAAAGACTGAGAAGAAGGAGGACCTAGGAGAAGGAGAAAGAGCTAGGCCAAGAAGGAGAATGATCTAGTCCAAGATGAAGAAGGATAAGGAGACATAGATAGAGAAGGAGAAGGATCTAGGAAACGATAAGGAGAAGGAGTGTCAAAGACAAAGAAAGACTAGGACTAACATGTCGTCGCCAAAACTGGTATTTTTTTCAATTTCTTCCTTTTCTAGTTGAAGCTTTCTAAAAGCACTAGGTGGGTGTGCATCTGGCCTAACCAAGAAACAAACCTCAACCATGGCCAAGATTTACCTTGCTTGGGATATATGAAACAAGTAGGGCTTAGAGCAGCAGGGGAGGACCCAACCAACAACAACCACATTAGCGTACTCTACGTTGTCTTATCTTTGAGTGGTCATGTTTCTATCCATTTAGTTAGATAATTAGTGACTACCAATATATACTAAGATTAAGTTCATGATACATTATGGGGGGTGTGGAGGAGATAACCCACCCCAAGAGAAATGTGATCACATGCACTGGTGCTAGCCATCCTCTAACAAACTAAGTCCCCAGATTTCCAGTAGAAGGTACCTTATTTTCTGCCCAATTATTGGGTCTATTTTCTACTTCTGGAAAAGGGGGGGTGATTTCAAATTCATTAATTGTCACATATAAATCTAGGGTACACATGCTCAATCTAATCCAATAGAAAACTATTTTTTACATATTATGGAATGAACCCACTTGGTAGATGCAAAGCCTCTAAATATAGAATCTCTCTGGAAAAATCACAACAATGGTCAAAATGGCATCTCAAAGCAACTTGGTAGGGTTTTTATTGAGGAGGAATTAATCATGAGAGTTGGTACATGTAATGATCCCAAGCCAATTTTTTGCTTGAAACCACTAACTATATTTGTTGTGTATGATGTGCAGGTGACTTATTGAGTTATTGAGTTATTATGTGTTCTCATACAAGATTCGTCCAACACATAAAGATCACAATATATTCAAGATATAGAAACACAAGCAAGATCTAACCTTTTATTATGAGAAGCGTGGAACCAATACAATAGAGGGTAGATCTGGAATAATCCTCAGATGGACCAATAGATAAGAAATATGAGCTGCTACAAAATGCTCTGGCGATACAAAATAAGCCTCCAAAGGCTGAATGAGAGATGAATACCAATACAAGTAGATCTGACTATCGATTCCTCAAGCTGGAAGATTCCACGCTCCACTAGAAGACTGAAAACCCTCAATAACTCAGCCCAACTGCAAGAAGACTCCAAATGAGCCCAAACTCTGTCAACTGATAGATCTGGGTGATGGGAACACCCTTCTTAAATCTCAAGCTGAATGACCAAGGCAAACTCCTCCAAACTTTGAATCTTCTACTGAAGTTGCACCCTCCTGGATGCCTGGAACCCTAGGTAATTCGACATTGATGAGAAAATCCTCCAAATGCCCTGAAACTCCCCAGGAATGTAGATCGGGCTATGAGAACCCTGTAGGAGAAGTTTCAAACTCAGATTCCAGGTGAATCTCTCTAGATATGAGATTTACTGAATCATAGGATGCCCCCTTTGCATCCAAGACGTCCCAATCTAAAGATAAATATTTGATGGTGACAACTCTCCAGAAAAACCTTCAAAATGATGGTTGTGCCCCTGCAAATAAAACCCAAGTGTCGGAATGGCCAGAGGATCTCCTGATAAGCTGGATCGAACCCTTCTCTAGATGATGGTGCGCCCCTGCTGGAAACACAACAACAGTACGGCCCTGCTATCTTCTGAATCACTAGATGGAGATATGTTGAGAGTAGAATGGTGTGGAGGAGTCTTTCATCCCCAAGACCAAGCCGTGGAACAAGGTGAGTGGGTATTTCACCACTGAGTTGCTCACAAGGGTTTGTACAACAAAACCCCCAAACTGAATGCTCAAGAGCAATAACAAGCAATATACCAAATCCAGAATGCCTAATAGATGTGCCCCAACCTTCTATTTATACCTTTTCTTCTATTCCTCTGTTGAGTTAGATTAACTCCGAGGGTTAACTTCTATTCTTTTATTGAGTTATATTTTACTCCTTTTAACCTTTTCTCTTCAAGTCAACTTAAGAATATAACCTTAGTCTAGTTGACTTTCCCCCTCAGTGTGAGACTATGGCCTAATGGGGATGCCCAGGCCATTGAGTCTCCTCATCACCTCTTAATCAAGAGGTGGGGGACATTACAGTACATATAGATATTCAACCTTGAAGGAGGCTCTATCTAATCACAACCACATACTACTTGAATTATCCATTGGTTAAAAGAAACCCCCATCCTTGTTTAAATTCGACCCACAATAGCTCTCACATGAGGATTTTAGGAACTCATAAAGAAAAAATGGGTTGAAATATCATTATAACAAGAGGAACTCATAATGTCTAGCTTCCGAGGAACCTTATGAAGGTTAAAAATATTTCCAAGGATTGGGAAAAAACCCCTTTCAAGTAAACATATGTAGATCTATTAAATGTTGAGGATCTAAGGATCACCACACACTCTTGAACTTACTAGGAAGATGATTTCCATGAAGAGGTGATCCTAGCCATATTAATGGAATGGAAAGATCCCAAATGGAATATAAAGAGTAGAATAACTTGGATAACAAAGTGTGCAATTAAAAAACCATTTTTTTTGATTGTGAGGCATTGTTTTGAAGAAAAAATAACACCATATGAAAAATATTTGATGGAAATTGTCATAATGCATGGACTTCAACACAATAATTGCACAATTGAGGTTCATTAAAAAAAAATATACTAAGAGCACCCAATTGAAAACATATAGAAATCATGGCATCTACCTCCTTTTCTGATGGATGCCTAGACGATGTACAAAATGAATCTTTGATGAAGCATATCACAAAAGTGGAGCTACTAGAAATATTGGAATCATTCCAATTGAAAAAGGACCAGATGCTAGATGGATGGCTCATGGATTTCTACCTAGCTTTTTGAGAGCTCATAGCCAAGGAATTGCTCATAATGCTTACGTAAAATACATGCTCCATTAATACTACATGCATTACTTATATTATGAAGGATGAGACTTAACCCTTCTTATTTTGAGCATTACTGTCTAATATATTTTTCTAATTTCATATACAAAATAATATAAAAAATTAYAGTTTCCAAGCTCAAACCTATCATCTCTACTGTTGTTGGGAAAAATACCCTACGAACTAGCAAACTAGGGTCAGACTTGCATGCAGATTTTGACCGTAAAGAAATTACTTTTTAATCTACCACCCAAAACTTAAACCCCTCTTTCACAATACTTGCATGGAAAGAAACTACTAACCTTTTTACTGATGTTTGGTGTAGATCCTCCGTTGCGCTTTGCCCGCTTACTTGCGCTGCTCCTTCCAAAGATAATCCTGCAATCAAGACAAAACACTACGCATGCATGCTACTTTTCTACTTGAGGGTTAGAAATTAAGCATAAATTAAACAAATAATAGATAACTCATGCATCGGGACGGGAAAAGTATTCTTTTATTATTTTCAAAATGAATCAACTTACAATCAAATTCAAGACCGACCACCGCTCCTTGATCCTGATCCTGGGCTCCTCCTCTTCTTTTGCCCTCCAATTGCTTTGCGTTAATTCTCCTTAGGCTTGAGGAAAGGCTAAAGGGTTGGGACAATGGATTCGACAAATGGGAAGAGTTTCTTCGCTTATAATTTTCCTCTTCCAAATGGTACCCCTACCCCTTCTTTTATAGGCTAGAAGGAGCTAGGGTTTTGGACGAACTCTCGCCCATGCATGGCCGGGAGTTTCAGTTAACTAACCCATAGCTTTTTGTCCTGTCGAAAACTTTCCTATTTTTGTGTTTTGTTAGGTAAATGCGGGCTATAAAAGGCCTGTCAGTGTTCACACGCTTGCAACAGTGGGTTAGGGTGCGTGTACCTTAACCCAAGAGGATTTTCAAAGAGGTTTTTCAGTAGATGTTTTGGCAATGAAGGGATATGAGTTGGCCTGATGCCAGGTAAGCATGTGCGGTGCAATTCAGGGTTATAACAGATGCCCCCTAGTGTGTGAGGTCAGAAGAGCATCTGATGGCCTAAATACATTACCAATCTTTTACCAATCTGTACTGATATGATGAATGAGTGAGCCCAAGAAGCAGGAATCAGGAGGTGTCGTCTGTAAAATAACAAATGTCTCACCGAGGTGGGCATACCCATGCTCAGGATAAAATAGAACCATGGCTACCAATCAAATACACTGTAGATCCATGTCAAATAACTATAAAGAGTAGCTGCAAATAATACACAACGGAGCTACATCTCAAAATCTGAAAGATATACATATAGAGTATCCATCTCCCAGAAGTTGATTCGTCCCGATGGCTGTACTTCAGAGCTCGAGCAACAACTTCAAAATATTCTACAACTCAGGTAGGAGTGTAATATGAGTGTATGAATGCACTACCCAGAGGTCTTCGACGGCTCGTCGGTTATGGACTTGATAATCTTGATGATCGGACTGAAGGCTTCAGTGATTTTGAATAAAGACTTGATTGGACGTTCAGGATGGTTGGGTATGTGGACAAGAGACATATTGCAGAGGGGCTGACTCAGGCTCAGTGAAAAACTTCCCTTGGATAATAGCACGAAAAGTGATAAGACTCAGGCAACATATCTATTAACCATAAGTCTACGAAGCATGAGGCAACACAAACTCTCCATATGTCTGGAAGAGTAACCAAACGGTGGAGGACACAACTCTATATAGTGAGAAAAATCTTCCTAAGGTCGTACTACATCCCATAGTCCGATGATCAAACGAACAGATGTGCTTCATTCAAGGGCGACTCATTATGCTGCCAATAAAGAAAATACCTTTCCCATCCTCTTTTTGGGGTATATTTGATTTTTTTGTTCTTTTTGATGATTTTTGAAAAAGAATAAAGGAATATTACGTTACAATGGAGGAACGAGGATTGCAAACATATAAGCTCAAGGCACAAGGACAAGACTGATGTTCTGGGGAAATGATACTCGGGAAAAATCCTCCAGTGGCCAAAGGTGTTAAGACGCAAAAGCAAACTGTTACAAGGCTGATGGGTAAGGTATGCAAATGCGGTTGATAGAACACACAATGGTAACGTCCTTCGATGTAAGTTTAACGAGCCCAGAGAAGGGAAGCTCGATAGTTTTTCATATTTAGAGAGTCTGAAAAAGCATAAAAGGAGACTTCAGTGGGGTACCTTTTTGACAATAGTCTAGTCGGTTCAAAAAAGGGATAAACTAGCACCGATTAGATGTCAATTCAAAACCATTTTAACGAGTGTGAAAAGGACAAGATCACTCGACTATTTTTTCACTTTTAAGGAGTCTGAAAAAATCTTAACTATGGACTCCATCAGGAATGTTCTTCTGGACCATTTTAACGAGTGTGAAAGAATATGGTCACTCAACGATCTTTTCAATTTTAGGGAGTCTGAAAAGAGCTTAACTATGGACTCCGTGGGGGTTTCTTTTTCGTAAATTTAGTCCCTCAGGCCCGAAAAAGGAATAAAATTATACCTAAGGATAATCTTCTAAAGAATGGGAATTCAATAGAGTATTCTTTTGTTCGTACAGTTGACCGTCCGGACCGAAAAAGGGGTAAAATACCGCCGGATAGATGTGACTTCAAATTTCAGTTTAACGAGCATGAAAGGTCACAAGATCGCTCGGCAATCTTTTCATGTTTAGAGGGTCTGAAAAGGGCTTAAAAGGAGACCCGTTATGTTTTGTGAGTCCAGAGGGTAAGACAAAGAGTGAAAAAGACCCATGTGAATGAGGCTCAAACTCGTATTCAGGAAATACTATATGGACTCCCGAGCCTACAGTGTTGTTAGAAACGGCATGGACACCATAATGCAACCAGGGCCTACCTAGGGCATCCATGTTTTGGTAAGCTCTACCACCAAGTCGCGACACTTCTTTAACAGATATGACGGTTCCGTGTCATAACCGGATGGGATCGATCCTATATCATAAGAAAAAAGGCAATGAGATGCAAAAGTTGGGGTAGAATCCTAACCTATATGCTCAAGTTGATTTTTGAAAACAAATAATTTTTTTATGGACCGTCAATATTTTTTCAAAACTCAAAAAAAATGTCCCAATACCTGATCAAATCCCTCCCATATAACTCCTGGATCACTCAAAATGGTTTTTGGTATAAAGAAACTGATAAGTGGGGCCAAAAAAGTGACAAAAAGAGGCCAAAAAGTCTATAAATAGAAGCTGGCAGCTCATTATCACCATTGCTGATTTGGAAATTGA
>JASDQU010736176.1:178814-203182 GCA_032191745.1 Picea mariana
ACTCTTGGCAGAATGGTCATATAACACTTGCTTTCATACTGCAACAAAAATGACACCATTTATGGCACTCTATGGATACCACCCTCCTTCCATCTGTTGGAGTTACTTCACACACACCTAGGATTTCTTTTTCCTAAGGTTTTTTTATTTGTTTATTAGTCATTATCCAGTCTCCCATATTTTAGGAGAGAATATTCCATCTGGAGAATATTCTCTTTTAGTTCACACTTCAGTTTGACTAGTTGAGTTGAGTTTAGATGTTGCATTGGGATCATCACCATGAAACATTGGGATCATCACCATGATAATTCGACCTTGCCTTGGTATCATCACCAAAGTGGCGCATTAGCCTTGATTCCTTGAGTTAACTCCTCACTACTTTCTGTTCAGTCAGTTAACTGAAGACTAGTTGACTAGTTAACTCAACTAGGTGGCAGTTCACTCTCGTAACTGCCTGAGAGACTAGAATAGGTGGCAGTTGACTCCCGTAACTACTGGTGTGTGTCCAGATCACTCTAGACCATCACTATGGTGACTTGGTTCACCTCAAGTCGAACCCATTGAGTTATACAGAGTATATCATGTGTAAATTATTCATTATTCATAATGGTTAATGAGAATTCTTTCCATTCTTTCTCTCGTTCTTCTTCCTTTTCAATTATCTATGCAAATGTGTGTATTATTGTTTAGCTAGATCTATTCTGTGTAGGTTCAACACATTTACACCATCACTTCTTCTCTAAAATAAAAATATAAGGTTCAATTAGTGGAAGATAAGATCCAACATCAACAACTAGTTCTCCAAATCTTAAAGGACAACCTGACCATGGTACAAAATCACATGAAACAACAAGGAGATCAACATCGTAGTGAAAGAAGTTTTGAAGTAGGGGATTGGGTGTTTTTAAGACTACAACCATACAAACAGATGTCCCTTAAGCAAGCCAATAAGGATAATAAATTATCACCAAAGTACAATGGCCCTTATAAGGTGTTACAAAATATTGGTACTATGGCATACAAATTGGAGTTGCGTGCATCTTCACAAGTACACCCAATTTTCCATGTTTCATGCTTAAAGAAGGTTATAGGTGACAAGATCCTAGTTAAAACTATATTGCCAGAACTTGACAAGGAAGAAAAAATCATATTGGAGCCTGAAGCCATCACTGACACAAGAATTCACTAGCTGAGGAATAGATCCATTTCAGAGTATCTCGTTAAATGGAGAAAACTGCCGTTTGAAGATTCCACTTGGGAAGATGAGACTTTTATACAGAAGTATCCAGAGATACTCAAGTGTTGTAGACAACACTTGTCTCAAGGGGAGGGGCATGTTAAGCCCTAAATAGTGGCTCATTACCCTGTAATTGGGGCTTATTACATTAGTAATGTTATTTTATTTATGTCGGCTTGAGTCCATTAGTTGTAATTGTACCTCCTAGTCTCCTATATATACCAAGGAGACATTTTCATTTGGAATCATCTTGTACTTGAACATTTATGTGGTGTATAAGGAGGTTTCCCCCACAAAGAGGCTTATTATCTAAAATTATCTATTTTTCAAGGCGTTATTGCAGGGCTTGTTGAGAGGGATTCCATCATAGTCGACTAAATCGTAGGAGCCTCTTTGTAGCACACGTTTTACAATGTAGGGTCCATGCCACATAGGTTCTAATTTTCCTTCTCCAAGTTTATCATGGTCTTGGTCATAGACCAGGACTAGATATCCTTCTACGAAAGCGCAGGGTCGGACAAATTTATCATATTGGGTTTTGATACATTTTTGATATGTCTCATTAATGAAAGTATCATCACGATGGGTCTCATCCAGATTCGTTAGATACATGAAACGTTCCTCCTTGGAAGAGGTGTTGGGAAAGAGCTTTACGACTAGTTTTAGAGATGAAATTTCACATTCAATTGGCAACAACGCTTCTAACCCATATACCAACTAGAAAGGTGTGAAACCAGAGGTGGTTTTGATGGAAGTATGATAGGTCTACAATGCTAAGAAGAGTTGTAATTTTTTTTTGTTCATCCCCACCATGCATTGAAGCATGGTTTTCAAGACTTTGTTGATGGCTTCAACTTGTCCATTGGCTTGAGGATAATATGGGGATGATTTTTTGTGTCGAAAACCCAATTTGGTACTCAACTCACTCATCATATGATTTTGGAAATGAGATTTGTGATCAGTTATGATAGCGTGTGGGAATATGAATCTAGTGATAATGTGATTAAATAAAAAAAAAGAGCAGTAGTTTGGCCATCATTTAAGAATGTAGGCATAGCCTCAACCCATTTACTAAAATAATTGACTGCAACAATAATATAACCATGCCCCCAGGATGAGGTAGGCTTACATTGCATGAAATTGATGCCCCATTTTGAAAAGGGTCCGATGGCGATGATTGGATGTAGCGGAGTAGGGTGGGTACATGATTTATTTTGAAAGATTTGAGAGGGTGGGATTTTTTTGATAGCCTTGATACAGTCTTTGAAAATGGATGGCCAAAAATAACCTACACGTAATATCTTTTGGGTTGTAGCCATCCCAGAGAGATGACCGCCACAAGCTCCTAAGTGACAATCATTTAAGACATGCTCATCCTCTTCATGAGTCAAACAATGTCGCAGAACAGTATCAATACCATGGCGATATAAAGTGTCTTCAACAATAAGGTAATATTTTGGATGATGTCGAATATGATGTTGGTCGTCACGCAAAATATCTGGGCGAAAGCGTTGGGTCTGGAGATATAAGAGAATGTCTCCATACCATGGATCTGACGTACTGATAAGGAACAATGACTCATTTGGAAGGGAATCACTGAGCTTAGTGTCCTCATTTTCACAGGGAAGATAAAAAATCAACTCTACAAAAACCAACAATTTCTTTGTTGTAGATTTGGTAAGCTTGAGATTGATATCTTGAAGAATGACAATTTTTGAATACTTTTCCCTAAGTACTTGACGAGTCAAGATGTGGTACATGGAGTTTGATTCAGAAATAACCATGATAGTGCGAAGTAATATGTAGTGTCAAAATATTTGGACATAAATGACTGCTTCCAAAGAGAACTTCTCAATAAGTGAATATCAAATTTTGGGACCATAAAGGCTCTTACTTAAATATTATATCACATGTTCTGCACCGTCATCTTCCTATTGAACTAATGCCATGGAAATAATGGAAGTGGAGGCGGATAAGTAAAGGATATAGTCTCTCATGTAGTTAGGGGGGTGTAACAATGGTGTATGCGTTAAACCATGTTTGAGAGAGTCAAATGAACATTGAGCAAGTTCATCCCAGATGAAAGGGACATCCTTCTCCAATAATCTCATCAATCCTTTCGTGATTTCTATGTAATTGCAAATGAAACGGTGGAGAAATTTTTCCTTCCCTTGCAAAATTTGGAGTTGGGTAAGGTTGGCAGAAGGAGGTAAAGCCATAATAGATTTCACTTTTAAGGGATCCACCCTAATCTCGTTGTTGGAAACCATGAAGCCTAGGAGCCTCCCTGATTCGAAAACAAAAATAAATTTGTGGGGATTCAAGCGTATGTTGTAATGACAACATCTAAGAAAGATTCGCTCTCAGATGATCAATATGATATTTTCGATGAGATGAATGAGTTGGAAATCCATCGAGGTAGGGATAAATAATATGTTTGATATCATGCAAAGTGTACAACATAGCCTGCTGGAAAGTGGCTCCAACATTTTTAAGGCCAAAGGTAATTTATGATATGTGAAGGTTACCCATGGGAAGATGAAGTTTGTCTTATGTTGATTGGATGATAAAATATCTATCTAGTTATATCCTGAGAAGCCATCCATAAAAGAGAAGATTACGCTTCTGGCGTAGTTATCGATAATTTTGTCGATGAAGGGCATAGGGTAATTGTCTTTTGGACAAGACTCATTGAGATCCTTATAGTCGATGCAAACTTGAATTGTCCCTTGTTTTTTTATGACCGTAACAATGTTAGAAACCCATTCAATCAGATGTACAGGATAGATGAAATTGACTTTTAATAATTTTTCTACTTCTGCCTTTATTGCCGTAGTTTTCTTAGGATGGACATGGAAACTTTTATGTCATACAAGTTTATCTTAAGGGTAAGTTTTAATTTCATGCACAATGATTGAAGAATCGATCCCTCTCATTTCTTCATATTTCCAGAAAAAAACGTCGCAGAATTATTTAAAAAAGGTGATGTAGTCGTGAATATCTTCAGTTGAACAGTTCGCGGTGAATTGTATGTTTTTCATGACACCCTATTTTTATGATATGTCTATGCCGATGGTTTGCAAAATGTTTCCTAAATTTCCTTCAGAGATAGTATCCTGAGTAAGTATCAGATGTTGAGGATTATTGACAATACCAGATGGAAATATAGATTGAATATTTTCCTCGATTTCATCCAAACTTGGAAGAAAGGATGAGCGATGGTGGTTATCATCCCAAGGTGACTCTTCGATACTAAGCATTTCCATTATGGATTCGTCATATGGAAAAATACGTAGGATGTAATAAAATTTCGATGATAAGGAATCCAACCAAGATGGTAATGAATAAGAATTGGATGACACCAGATGTTGGTCCGCGGGTGAAGCAAAGGCAGATTGAATTGCATCATATTCGGCCTCTGCTCGACTAAGTGGCATAGTGTCACCTAAGGTATTAAATTCTAAAGGACAAGGCATGATCCAATGATCAGATGATTCAAGGGATTGATGTACCGTGGTCGAAATTATATTCACCGTGGCGATATGCTACAAAGTTTGAGGAACAGGTGTGGGGAAAGTTCCCATGAAAGAAGAATATTTAAGTAGACCCACTCCTACACTCTCATAAGTAATTGTTGAGTCTCCCAAAAATGGGATATTGTTGTTAGTTTGGTTGTGAGCATGAGGTGTACAGTAATCTAACTGATCGATGGTAACTATGTTTCCTTGACGAGGAAACTAGACACATCAAAAACCAAAATATGCCACTAAAGTCATAGCATAAAACAAACTTCATCCAAGCAACAAATTATAATATAAAGGAGCATCGATGATTTCCAAATCGATGGAAACAATTTTTCCCTTGAGTTGAACAACTAAATATTACAACAGTCCATAAGGTATGAAACCTCATCCATCAAATTCTTTCAACATGGTAGGAGATTGATTAAGATATGGTGAATTAAGACTTTTCCAGCAAGCTAAAGACATGACATAGGTCGATGCTCCTTCATCTAATATAGTGAGATGAATGTGTTGATTGTGAACAACAACTTCGATTTGAAATCCAAGTTGGTGAGAGAGCCTTGATTTATAATCATACAGGTTAAACATGATAGTATTGGATGACTCATGATCTAAAACTCCAATTTTCTCCAAGAGAGTCCTATGATGACTAGGGAAGTTTTGCAGAACTTCAAGTGTCGACATCACACAAGGTGCTTGGGCCAGATCTTCAACTATGTTGTAGTTCTGGGCAACACGAGAGTTGGTATTAAAGGTTGTTTTTCGATTGGTACTCTTGGGCGGACGTAATATAGAGTCAAAATTTTGTTTCTCAATTTGGAGAGGTCCAGATGGAGGGGTAGCAGAAGTGGAAGGTGGATTATTCATGGTTTCGTTAGTTACACTTTCTTTACCTATTTTCCCTGTAGGTGTGTCATATGTTTTCATCCTAGCATTAAAATCTATACCATTGAACATATAAATATGTGCACTTGAGGAAGCATCCTCTTTAGGAGGATGACCCGGGTTCCCTCCTTGTGGAGGTGCAGCATTTTTTGCAACCATTGACTGCTGATGTGGAAAGGGATTTGTCAAAAACAATGGGTTAGGAATTTCCTTTAACGAATTTGGATACTTCATCCCGATGAGGAAATTCTCTTGTGTAATGATCTTCAACACATACGAGACAGGGAAATTTCAGTTTCTGTTGTTGTTTCTTTTCAGCAATAGGTGGTGGTGTTTGCGTTTTTGAATTTTCTGTTTGATTATTATTTTTCTTTGATTTATTCTTATTCTTATTTTCCCCTCTAGATGTGGTGGTGATGCATATTGAACTGCATTCACTTCAGATATTTTAGTTGGGGAGGAATTAGATGGGATAGAATCATGTACCGTAGTCAGGGTAGATATAGAATGATTTATAATCCCAGTCAACTGTGAGGCAGGTTGAGTTTTGAAAGAACCGATAATGTCATCAGAATGAGCGACATATGATGGTTTGGATGGATTGGTTGACATACGGGGAGAATTTGGGATTATTTCGTATAAAGTACCTGATTAGGAATAAACCAAATCCAAATATTGGGTGCGAGCAATAGGTTCCTCTTCTGTAACTACGCCTTCCATCACCACATCACAAGCAATAGGTGGTAATAGAGATTTCATGAACCATTCTACTAACAACTGGTCTGGGATGGTAGCTTTGATCAACCATCATCGTTGTCTCCACTCATGAATATGATCAGAAATGTGTACAAATTTGGTTTGACGAAGGGAGGTCAAAATTTCTGTTCTAGTTTCGTATCTAATTGGCAGTTGAAAATGGGTGAGGAAAGCCATTGCAATGGAATTGAAATCTTGAAAAGATCCTTGTTGTAATTCAATATATCATTTTTTCATGGATCCCATAAGAGTATGCTGGAAAAGACAGTCGAATAGAGTCATCCATCAACGAGTTTGATGAACACCAAAGATGAAATGTCGTGACATGGTTATTAAGATCTTTTCCAGGTTTACCGTCAAACTTTGGGATATTCGATGGTAACTTGGAGGGAATTATTGGCCAGAAAGGATAATGTAATACAAGATCATTTGTTAACCTCGACAGGTCTGGGAGATCTAAAGTAGCCAGAAAAGGTAACTGTCAATTACATTGAGGATAATACTGGTGAGGCATGGGAACACCAGTAGGACCATAAATTGGTTGTTATGGGAAGTTGTATCCAGAAGGTCCTCCCATATATGGCTATTGAGGATTTTGGACAACAAAAGAAGGATTTGTTTTTTGAGGAAATTGGGCAAAAGATGAAGGAAAACCAATTTGACCTTGAGGAAGCTAACCAGTTTGACCTTGAGGAGGGTAACCAGATGGACCCCAAGGAGGATAGGTAGTGTAACCTTGAGGAATATAACCAGTTTGACCCTGAGGAGTATAACCATTTGGTCCCTATGGAGGAAAATATGATTGACTCTAGAGACCCCAAGTGGGATTCGGGACACCTGGGAAATTTTTTCCAGAGTACAGTCTTGAAGTGTTAGGATTTAAAGATCCTCCTTATGGTGGTGGATTAAAAGATACTCCCCGAGGTAGTCCCAAGGTTTGTTGTGGGTTTTAGGAAAAAAGAACTGAAACCCCCCCCTACCATAGGTTTAGTAACGACCGATACTTTCCCCCCCAAAAGGAACTTGTCCACTAAATGAGGTTTTCCCCCAATAGGTATTTGTCCACTAAATGAGGGTTTCCCCCCGATAGGGACTTGTCTACTAATGAAGGATTTCCCTCCAGTAGGGATTTTTCCACTAACTGAGGATTCCCCCCAGTAGGGATTTTTCCCCCAATCGAGACTTATGTTACGACATGGTTTTTCATTCTAAGATGAGAAGGTGTCCCAACATGATTCTATGGTGTGAATGAATTTTATGCTTGAAGATGCATCATTGGTGTAAATGTCATGGTTCTTTGTAAATGAATAGGAAGGAAAAGATCTCTATCACTCAATATTTGACCTGAAGTGGTAGCAACGTTAAGTGTTGGTCCTACAAGATGACCAAGCAAATGACTCAATGGTTTAGGATCTGCACTAGTAGTGACATGTGTATGTGGAGGGGAAAAATGTCCGATTCAAATTGAATCTTTCAAAAATATCATGGCCTAATGGATTTCTCCACACACGATGAACACGAGTTTGAATTTGATCTACCATTTCAGTAGTGTGCACAAGAGTTGTATACTCTTCACTTGTGTTGGGTTGTTCTGATTCAATATCAACTATTTCAAATGACCATGATGATAATCTAGGATAATATTCAGGTATGATATTTCCTGAAGAATATACTCGGATAAGAATTGGGTCAAGAGGGTTGATCAATGGTGGGTTTATAGGAGGGACAAAACCTTCCTGAACTATCATAATTACTCCCTCAGGATGTTCAATCAGAGGAGTAGCAACACTCCTAGTGTCAAAATATTTTTCTTCTTCAACAACTTCTTCATGAGACATGAGAAGCGTCTTCAAGTAAATTAGGAGGTAAGGATTCGTAGCCTTCCATAGTCAACCCTTGCATCCTATGTGATCGACAAAGACCTTTTTCATCCACAATACCAATATTAAGGAAAACTTGAGAGAATAAACAATACTTGCTAAAAATCTAAAATATGAACAAGAAAAACAATAACTTCCCACAATGAACTTACCAGTTGGTGATGAAATACAACATCGCGGGAATAAAGTGAGAAGGGTATGGGATTGAGTGGGTGGATTGGTTACATTGGCCACATGCTTAACAAACTTATGCCTTAGTGCAATTTACCTCACGGTCTATCCACGAGTTACCCTTCAAGGAGTCTGAGTGATTTTGACCAATGTTTGACCCAGGTACATCAAAGACTCTCCTTTGCCATAACCTTGTGTATAGATCCCAAGGATTATGGCCAATAAGGTCACCAAATTGCAGTCAGCATATGAGCGGGTACAATCGACAGTCGGGATTGAACATATGGGAAGGGTATCAAGTCCGAAATTATTCTAGAGGAGTGGTAAACTCCTAAGGACCTCGAACATGTTCAATATTCACGAAGCACTGAGACCTAATGAAACCAGTAACAATTCAAGAAGAACCCTCAGTATACGATCTTTCCGCTACGTTTGGTTAATATTTGGAGGGGAAATCTTCGTTTCCCTCTCGCACATTAACTCATGTTTAACCCCTGTGTGAGAGGGGGGTCCTAGCTATACTTATACGAAAATTGGATTTTTATCTCCCTATTGCAAGGTTCTATGCGTGCGTTTAATGATTTTGAGAGTTAAACTCATAGCCTATTCCAAAGCTCTATCCCTAGTCTAATGTTGGTGCAAAAGCCCTAAAAATTAAAGTTTGCTAGATCAATTTTAATTGGCATTTGATTTATGGCCATTCATTACTCAAGGGTGAATGGTAGTGAAACTGGTGATGGATTTTTTTGAGACTCAACTCCAAAAAGAAAGCAAAAAAAATGATATGCAATTGTTCTTTTTCAATGAACTTCTATTTATGGGAAGGAGATGAGTTTCTTTCTTTTTATCAGTAACAAACACTCAAAATAATTCAACACTTAATGCAATTTTCTCCCAAAAAATAATCCACACATTCACCAAATTATCAAAAGAAAATCTTCCGAGTTTCCAAGACCAATGCATGTAAAGTTCCGCAAATTCTCTTTATTTGATTTTTAGATGCAAGAAATGATGTCCTTATAATGATTCTTTCTTTCAATAACAATGAAATAATTCACAATTAAAATTAAATACAACAGGACGAAAAATATTGTCCAAACAAAGATACCCACAAAAGAAATCAAAGAAAATCAAACTTACTCAAACAAAGATTTGAAGAAGACAAGAAATCAAGAAAATCACACTTAACAATCTTTGAAAAATGAGCAGCAAGAAATGATATCAAATCTAGGTTGTGGTAAACAATCGAGTTTAAATTCAATCAATCAAAGCAAGACTGATAAGGAACTCATTGAACAAAAAACTATTGCAGACTCTTCCAATCAGTCAGATTACTGATGATATTGCAAAACAAGGACTAAACCAAAGACAAGTAAAATAAATCAATCTCGTAATCTAGAAGGAGTTTGCAAGATCAATAAAAATGAATAACATTTCCTTGAACCAAACAAATCCAAAAAGAAATTTGAGGACTCCCAAGTTAAAGCCTCTAATCAACATAGAAAATTGCATGCGACACTTATTAAGGTGCGTACAACACTTGACGACACTTGCGACACTTAGTGTGAGATACTTAAGTGTGGCATTTTGATGTGTAACAATAATATTATGCTTTTCCTATCCTCTATGTTTCTAAATGTCTTTTATGAAAGCCAATTGGTCATAAGTTTTGGCTTGAGTTTATTTCCAATATAGGTTCTTCTTCCACAAAATTGAGAGTTGCAGGGTGTGCTCCTGTAGCTTCAAATACTTAGCATAAAAATATTTGTTGACATCTGCATTAGATTCAATTACATCAATTATTTTCCTAGTAGGTTTCCCCAATTCAACTTGCTCTTCCAATGTTTTGATCCTCTTCCTCAGCTTGACAATATCATTTTCTTCCTATTGTAATGTATCCATAGTTCCTTGTGTGAGTTCTAGTACAAATGCTACCAAATCATTCAATTTAGTAGTTTTCACATCTATGAATTGTTCTTCAGTTACACAAGTTATAGCTTCTCCTATGTTTGAATTTCTCTTTCTATGAATTTGGTTAACAATTATTTGATTTCTTTTATTATATGCCAATATTTTCAAATCTGCAACCTCCTCTAGTGTGAATAACTTTGTGTCATCGGTCATTACACTCCCAAGTCTCCCCGAGGTGATTACTTCTTCCATTTCAATACTCTTCCCCTTATATAGAACTATGGATGATTCATCAAATGGAGAGTTATATGGGTTGTTTCCTTATGGACCCCCTACTTTCATTCTCATTTGATCTTATTTATTTAAACTTGCTTGCATTTCATCATTCTTTTTCTTCAATCTTTTTTTTCTTATGTTCTTGCTCTGATAGTTTCCTTTTTTCCTTTGCTTGTCGTTTCAATGATCATTTTTTCTCCTCAAACTGTTGTTGTTTCATCTACTCTGCTTCATGTTGTGATTTTTCTTCTTTAGGCTATCTCTCAAGATCAACTTCCCTTTATTCTTTCATTTCCGCCTCAAGCTTTTCATTTTCAGCTGCAATATTTCTTTTCTCTTCTTGGGATTTTTGAAGCTTCACATCCCATAGATTATGTTCAATTATGGATTCATTTTCTTCCAAGGATAGGCTATCAAAAATTATATCTTCTTTATTTTTCAACCTACCTTCCACTTCATTCCATGAACCAATATCTTGATAAATTAATTCATCAACACATCTTTAATGAGTATAGTTACACTACTTTGGCACCAATCCTTGTGGATCATGTCTTCTAAATTAGCATTGGTGAAATTTTAATTCTGGCATTATATTTCCTTTCTTGCTTAGAATGGTTAGAATTTGAAATATTGTAATTCCCAACATAAAATTGTAAGGAAAAAAAAGCTTCTTCTTAACATCTTTAACAAACAAAGAATTAAAACCTTGTAATATAGTCTGATGTGTAGTTTCAAACATAACTAACTTAGTTGGCACATATATGGGTAAAAAATGAGTAGATGCAAGTTGCAACAACTCCATATATCCTCAAAAATGTGAATTTATCTTGCAGGTACTATTTTCCAATATATTTAAGTATTCATTTGGCATCCTTTGTAATCCTAGGTAATTCTATGTGAAAAATCAAATTGAAGAGAGGAACTAAGAACTTATCACATATGGAAGCATAAGCTCTCTTCTATTTTGTTTCCCACAAGTCTTGACAGTATTCATGTGCCTGAATATCTAAGTTAGTCCACTGCCATCCAATTCCTTGAAATGTATTATGTGCACACACACTATCTAATAAATATGAAGCCATATGTAAAGAGGGACCTTTATTAGTTGAGTAACCTCGTGCTTTCTCTGAAGCTCTCTTCAAGTCCTATGATAAAATGACTCCCCACTTGAATACAATTCCTCTAGTAACCACTCCATGTGTCATACGTATCTAATCATCCCTAAAATGGATACAATATTTTCTTCCATTCAACGTGCACGTGAGAGATTATGGACCCCTCAACAAATGGAGATTCACTAGGAGGGGTCCATAATCTCTTCATTTTCCCTTTGTTAACATATCAATATCAATTTCAATCTCAAAAGAAAGAATTTTTTTTCTAAGTGAGAGAATATAAAAACTTCTTAAATAGATATAATCCTTAGGTTCTCCTACTCACATTATTGCAAGTTTCCTAGTCAAATGTTAAGTAGATATATGATAACCATAAAAGATATTCCTTGGAAAAATGAAAGACATATTCAATTTCCACTTCTCCCTCAAGGTTAGATAATTTTTAAAGATCTAAATTGGTTTCTCAATCCTATGGTGTTGCTCCATTACTCGCAAGCATCCCTAGTCCCGGTGGAGATATCTGCATTCCCTCAACATATTACCTTTGTCCTCAATATATATATAATTAAACAAGTGAGGAAAAGTACACTAGCCTTTTGTAGCTATGAGGATGGGATCTGTTAATTAGGATGAGATAATCCAATCTAGGTTTATTGCTCACCTTTTTAATAAGAAGTGTTCAAGATTATGCTCAACATTAGCCAAGTACAAATATTAAGAGCACAGTAATTTCTCCCATGCCATTAACTATTAGGCCTACAACAAAGATTTTAGACAACCCTAGATTTAATGATGAGAATTCACCATGCCACACACCTAGAACCTCTAATTCATACTTGTGTTACTTAACTCTTGGCTATATGAGAAAATACCCGGGAAGCAAAGGTGAAATAATGTAAAAGTAATATGTTGAGATATCAAAACATCCTAAAACATAATCAAACACTGAAAGTGAAAACAAAATCTTGGTTTACATATATCAAAATCTTGGTTTACATATATATAATGAAAATAAATTTAAAACAAAGTTTGATAAAAGAAAATAAAATCAACATTCAAAAAATTGCAAGCAAGCAAAATTTAAACCAATATATACAACTCAATCACCAATCGAGTAATTAAGTAAATAATCTTTTAAGGGTTTGGCCCAACCAAAGATTTTGGAATTTAGTATGTTTACCATTACGTTAATATTTCTTATCCCGTTTAAAAATCAAATCCCCTACTTCAAAATTTGTGCTGCTAGAATGATGTGTGTCAAATCATCATTTAATAATATCTTGATGTGAAACAAATTTTTGTTTATATTTTTCTCTTTGTTCTTCTAGCATAATTAATGTGTCAATTCTATTCTGAAGAGTAGAAGAAGGATGTCCTTTATAGGCTTGTGATAGATTCAAATAAGCTAAAAGAATGTTTTGTGGTAACAACTTACAAGTCCTCCTACCCATAAACCAAATAATATGGAGATGTTCCTAGTGCACCTTTTGGTGTTACCCTGTTAGCCCATAATGCATTGTGTAAAGCATTATGTTAGTTTCTTTGTTTTCTGATGTAGGAGCATCGTCAACAAGACCACGTGGAGGGACAACTCACCGCCATAGTGCACCTTTTTAATTATTTGGAATCTAAAAGCTAGCGTTTTCCTGTAGATCCATTTTGAACGGATGATTGAAGGAGAGCAAAATGCTCGGGAAATTGAAGGATCACGRGAGATCTAGGAGTTTCACTCTCAGTATTGAATGTAACGGAGATTGAGTAGTTGTTAGATCTTACTTCAATAGGAGAGGTAGTCAGAGGGAACCATAGGAACCTTATGGTAGAAGTAGGAATATTGTACGCCCAAATGGGAAGGTTGAACATAGAGGATAGTTGAAAYTGTTAGGAGAAGAGAAAGCACTGAAACTTTGTAGTAGTCCAACTTTTGTAAACGCTTGTACAAACATTCATCTTAATAGAAAGAGAGCACTTTTTCCTACATATGATTCTATGTGTTTATGTGTATTTGATGAATGTCACCTGTGCGTTTATATGAATTTATGTTGTAGATGTATGTGTTAGATTCCATTTGTAGGGATAAATAGAATTTCTCTATCTGTGAGTTTCTAAATTGCTTCTAGGTATTTAGGTTGTGCAAGGAGTGCACAACAGAATGTTGGGAGTTCTGGAGCTAGTGCAAGGAGTGTGTGTCTGAATATCAAATAGATTTCAGGGAAGAACGTGTCAAGAGGGCACACCAGAAGGATTTACAGACTCAAGGAGGAGCCTCAGAGTTACTGAACACTCTGGAGGAAAGATTGTACAGAGGAAGCATAGAGAGAACAAAAATACTAAAGGTTTCGTAGAGCTCTGCCAGGAGGGCATCGAGCGAGTGAACAAAGGTGAACTTTGTTTCAAGTTCAAAAAGAAGAGAAGTGTCAAGGAGAAGACACTCACAGAGTTACTGAACACTCTGTTAGCTCAACAAAGAGTGCTTGAGAAGAATTTTCCAGGAGGGCACTCATATCCCTTTGAGGAGCGAAAGGGATAGAGACTTTTGAGGTTCGAGCAGTTGAAGCTCGAGGTGAAATAGAGTTGTTGAACACTCTGGAGGAAGACCTGTGCAAGGAGTGCACCAGGCCAACACTTAGACGAAGTGTTGAAAGACATCCAATTGAAGGCCGATCAATAACAAGGAGTGTGCGTAGAGGAGAACTTGTTTCAAGTTCGTAAGCTCAGGAGATTGAGCACAGAACATGCCAGGAGGGCACCAAAAAGTATTTTGAAAGACGCAGAAGGGTAGATTCCCTTGGGAGATTGAGCAAGTTCGAGAAGCTCAGAAGAGATAGTGCAAAGGGTGCACAAGGGTCAGACTTATTCCAAGTCCCAGAGATTAGGAGGAGTAGAGAAAATTTGCACACAGAGCATAAGTGTGCACCAGGGCCAAGGTTAAATTCCATTTCCAAAGCTCAGGAGAGACAACATTTTCAGAAGCGTAGATGAGACCCAAAGCAGTCGGGTTCATAGGAGAAAGATCAAAGGCCGCAACCTTTGACACTTAGAAATTCTTCCAAGTCATAAGAAAGCGTAAGCTCAGGAGGAGGATCAACAATGGTCGTTGGATCAAGCACTGTGAAGAATTTGGACCGTTGGATCAAAGTGTGTAGGAGAGGAACAAATATCGTCCATTGGATTTGGGCATGAAGGACCAACAACCGTTGGATCTAGAGGTAAGTGCATGAAATTTATTATCTTTAAGCATACAGGAGAGCGGACTTGCAAAGTCTCGAAGTCCCAAAGACAGTTGGGACCATCCATCGTCCAGGGAGACAAGTGGAAGCAGATCCAATAGTTCGAGGAATCAGACTTCAGAAGAATTTCAAGGAGCTGGGGGAAAACTCGTGAAGTTCGAAATGCCCAGGCAATCCTGGCCATTCATTGAAGTAGGACACGTGGCGAGAGATCAACGCTTCATTGATTCGCAAAACAGGAAAGCCAGAGGTAGGAGTAGTGGGAACTCGTGAAGTCTGAGTTCGCGAAAGTGATCACAATCGTTGGTTGTGGAGAAAACGTGGACTGTCGATCCGACACGAGGGAAGTTCGGTGTTCGGATTTCAGAAATTGGGAAAAGAGAGAAAGTGGTTTGCGAAAGCTCTGAAGTGAGAAGTCGCGAAGGGATATGGCCCACGGTCATAACTTGTGGTCACATCAAAGAAGGAGTCTAACGCAGGGAGCTATCGTCGATTCAGAAATTAGGAAAGGGGAGCAGGAAACTCACAAAAGTTTCGAGGTGTGTAGTCGTGAAGGGAGCTGGCCCACGGTTGCAGTCCATGGTCATGTGAAGGAAATGACAAAGCTAGAGAAGAGCTAGTGCCCATTTGGCATTGAAATTTTAGCAATGCTCAGGAGAGGGCCCGCAGGTGCCATATAAGATATGCATTGGGAGAAAGGGCCTGTGTAAGTTCATTTGGGGTCCAACAGAGTCCCAAAGAGTCGATCCGACTCAGTATCTTGATCGATCCTAGACCGGGAGGTCGCACAACCCTTTGGAGGGAAGGGCGTCTGCGTCAAGTGGTATCAGAGCGGAGTTTTGCTTGTAGACATTAGGCAAAAGAGGAAAGGAGATAAAGGAGATAGTATGATACCATCAAGAGGTATCAGAGCTGATTTCATCTGTAGATTTCAGGTGAAGGAGATAGAGAAGACAATCTGACTACATCAAGTAGTATCAAGAGCTGAATTTTGTTTGCAGATTGTAGGCAAAGGTGAGAAGGTGAAAAGAGATAATCTGATGACATCAAGTGGTATCAAAGGTTGAAGTTCTCCTGTAGACGACACGAGAAGAGAGACATAGTACTGATGCTCTATAAAGAGTGTTGCAAGGTGTGAAAGAAATGGTAGATATCCAGGAGTGATGAAGACAAAAAATATGGATATTGAAGGCCACAAGTGTGGTCGAAGAGAAGACCGCCAGAAGAAAAGTAAATCAGAAATTGACAAGGAGCTCATTGAGATAAGAGAAAGGATGAATAAGCTAGCATTGAAGATTCAACGTGAGACAAAGTTACACTGGAGGTATGAATGGCCTCTGAATAGGAAAGTAAAATGGCTTGTTCCAAAGTTTTTGGCCAAAAAGAAACAACAAGAGTTGAGAAGGTGGCTGAGGGAAGTTGGAAACCTCAGTGACACAATGGAGAAAGTGATTCACATCTGTGAACCATAGATTGGGATGAACCTCGGTGATGATGAGGAGAAAAGATCAATTAAGGATCTCATAAACTGCTAGGGGGGTAGAAGTGAAATTTCAAGTTGTCTGGTGGGCAATGGAAGGAGATTAGTGGATGGTCTCATAGATTGCCGGGAGAGTAGTGATGGAAGTTCAAGTTGCCAGGTGGGAAATGGAGAGAGATCATGTGATCTCATAGACTTCCAAGTGGGCAGAGAGAAAATCCCAAATTGTCAGGTGGTCAAAAGAGAAGAGATGAAATCAATTGAGAATTCATATCAATAAGGAGTGTTGATGGAAGAAGGTCAGAGGTGTGTTCTGATCATTGGGGGAATTAAAATATTCCTACCAAATAGTCCAGCGAAGGCTAATACAAGTGTTGCACATGAGGAGTTAGTGCAACAAGAATCCAAGAAAGAAGCCATGGAGCCAAATGATTTCAAAGCTATATGTGTCTGTGATGTAGGTGCAGTAGAGGAAAGACAACCATCAAAGACTGTCAAAAAGGAGGAGATGGAGTAGACAATAATGTTTTCCCCAACAGAAGGAAAAGAGCATTCAGTCGAATTGCTCAAAATTTTCAGCCAGGAAGCTGAACAAGAGATGACTGCAACACTGAAGCTTGCAGCAGAGGAGGAAGCAGATAGCATGAATTTTGCTTATCTGTATGAGGAATTGGTATCCCTGGAGAGAAGGGTGATAGTGAAAAGCAGGCACATACAACAGGTTAAGTTGGAGACAGATGGAGGAGCATACCAACCCCAGGAGAAGCTGAAAAGAGTTGAGGTTATACCAACACAAGAGGAGATGACGGAAGTTAATCTGTCAGAGGAGGAAACCGAGAAGCAAATCAGTGATGAGGCTACAAAAATGAAGTTTGTAGCAGGGTGGCAAGCTAAGGCCACAAGAGATGGGGGAAATAGCATGGGGGATCAGGTTGATCTACCCATTGCCAAGAAGGAAGTGCAACAGAGAAGACTTCAAAAGAGCCAGCCATTGGAGCAACTGCACAGTGTGATAGAGGAGATAAAGAGATTGATGCTGGAAGTATCACAAGAAGCAGTCATCAGAGAAGAATGGAATAGAAGAGGACCTGTAGGAGCAGCAGGGCAGAAGAAGCAACAAGGAAGAGGAGAAATTGGAGAACTCCAATTTTAGGTTTGAGACCATGGAGGATCTCAACAACATATCAGAGGGAGCCATGAGAAGGAGCTCATGATTTTCCCTGCCGAGTATGATGCAGGAGAATCGTCAGCAAGCCCACGTGGAGGGACAACTCAGTGCCATAACACGCCTTTTTAATTATTTGGAATCTAAAATTTGGCACTTTCCTGTATATCTGTTTTGAACAGATGATTGAAGGACAACAGAATGATCAGGAAACTAAAGGATTGCGAGAGATATGGGAGTTTCACTCTCAGTATTGAATGTAATGGAGCTTGAGTAGTTGTTATCTGTTACTTTGATAGGAGAGGTATTCAGAGGGAACCCTAGGAACCTTCTAGTAGAAGTAGGAATATTGTACGCCCAAATGGGAAGGTTGAACATAGAGGATAGTTGAAATTGTTAGGAGAAGAGAAAGGGTTGAGAATTTGTAGCAGTTCAGCTTTTGTAAACGCGTGTACAAACATTCATCTTAATAGAAAGAGAGCAGTTTTTCCTGCATATGATTCTATGTGTTTATGTGTATTTGATGAATGTCACCTGTGCATTTATATGAATTTATGTTGTAGATGTATGTGTTAGATTCCATCTGTAGGGATAGATAGAATTTTTCTATCTGTGAGTTTCTAAATTGCTTCTGGGTTCTTTAGGTTGTGCAAGGAGTGCACAACAGAACATTGGGAGTTCTGGAGCTAGCACAAGGAGTGCACATCTGAATCTAGAATAGATTTAAGGGAAGAACGTGCTAGGAGGGCACACCAGAAGAATTTATAGACTTAAGGAGGAGCCTCAGAGTTACTAAACACTTTGGAGGAAAAATTGTACAGAGGAAACATAGAGAGAACAAAACTACTGAAGGTTCTGTAGAGATCTTGCAGGAGGGCATCGAGCGAGGGAAGGAGTGCACAAAGGTGAAATTTGTTTCGAGTTTAGAAAGAAGAGAAGTGTCAAGGAGAAGACACTCATAGAGTTACTGGACACTTTTTTAGCTCAATAAGGAGTGATTGAGTATAAGTTTCTAAGAGGGAACTTGTATCCATTTGAGGAGCGAAAGGGACATAGAATTTTGAGGTCCGAGCAGTTGAAGCTTGAGGTGAAACATAGTTGCCAAACACTCTGGAGGAAGACATGTGCAAGGAGTGCACTAGGCCAACACTCTGACGAAGTGTTGAAAGACAACTAGTTGAAGGCTGGTCAAGCACAAGGAGTGTGCATAGAGGAGAACTTGTTTCAAGTTCGTAAGCTCAGGAGGTTGAGCACAGAACGTGCCTGGAGGGCACCAAAAAGAATTTTGAAAGATGCAGAAGGGTAGATTCCCTTGGGAGACTGAGCAAGTTTTAGAAGTTAAGAAGAGATAGTGCAAATGGTGCACAAGGGTCAGACTTATTCCAAGTCCAAGAGCTCAGAAGGAGTAGCGCAAAGTTGCACGCAGAGCACAAGTGTGCGCTAGGGTCGAGGTTAAATTCCATTTCCAAAGCTCAGGAGAGACAATGTTTTCAGAAGCACAGACRAGACCCAAAGCAGTCAGGTTTGCAGGAGAAAGATCAAAGGCCACAACCTTTGACACTTAGAAATTCTTCCAAGTCAGAAGAAAGCGTAAGCTCAGGAGGAGGAACAACAGTGGCTGTTGGATCGATCATTATGAAGAATCTAGWCCGTTGGATTAGAGTCCATACAGGAGGAACGAGAGGAACATATCTCATCCATCAGATCTGGGCGCGAAGGACCAACAACCGTTGGATCCGGAGGTAAGTGCACGAACTTAAATTTCTTTAAGCGTACAGGAGAGCAGACTTGTGAAGTCCCGAAGTCCCAAAGACAGTTGGGACCGTCCATCGTCCAGGGAGACAGGTGGAAGCATATCCGATAGTTCGAGGAATGGGACTTTAGAATAATTTCAAGGAGCTGGGGGAAAACTCGCGAAGTCCAAAATCGCGAGGCAATCCTGGCCGTCCTTTGAAGAAGGACATGTGGCAAGAGATCAACGCTTTATTGGTTCACAAAATGGGAAAGCCAGAGGTATTAGTAGTGGGAAGTTGCGAAGTCTGAGTTCAATAAAGTGATCACAACCATTGGTTGTGGAGAAAACATGGACCGTTGATCCGACACGAGGGAAGTTTGGGGTTTAGATTTTGGAAATTGGGAAACGAGAGCAAGCGGTTCACGAAAGCTCCGAAGTGTGAAGTCGTGAAGGGAGCTAGCCCATGGTCATCAATTGTGGTCACATCAAAGAAGGAATCTAAAGCAAGGAGCTATCGCTGATTCCAAAATCGGGAAAGGGGAGCAGGCAGCTCACGAAAGTTTTGAGGCACAAAGTCACAAAGGGAGTTGGCCCACTATCGCAGTCCATGGTCATGTGAAGGAAGGGGCTTAGCCAGAGAAGAGCTAGCGCCTGTTTGGCATTGAAATTTGAAAAGTGCTCAGGAGAGGGCCCGCAGGTGCCATACAAGCTGCACATTAGGAGAAAGGGCCCGTGTAAGTTCATTTGGGGTCCAGCAGAGGCCCAAAGAGTCGATCCAACTCAGTATCTTGATCGATCCTAGACCGAGAGGTCGCAMAACCCTTTGGAGGGAAGGGGGTTTGCATCATTTTCCAATCACCATTTTCTTAAGGATACATATTAATTTTTTGTTAGTGGACTCAGCTAATACATTACCCTATGGGTAATAATTTGTTGCATATACGAAAATAATCCCTTTATCCAATGCAAACTCAGATAGTTTTAAGGAASAAAAGTATGAGGCATTATAAAAAAAATCATTGTAGGAACACCAAACCTAGTAATCAAATGATGTTCAATGAAATCCATGATTACATTTTCACTTAATTGAGTTAGTTGCATAGCTTCAACCCACCTAGTAAGGTAATTTGTAGCAGTCAAGATATACTTATGTTTCTTATAATATTTTGGGATGATTTCTCCTATGATATCCATTCCCCATTGCTCAAAAGGTCTTTGTATTGTAACTGGATACAACTAGATGGATGATTTATTTTCTTTACCAACACTAAACTGGAAGGCTTTGCATCTTCAAATGTAAGCACGAGAGTCTTTGAAAACACTAAGCCAATAGTAATCAGGCCTTAAGATCTTATGGGTTGTAGTTTCTCCAGTAAAATTTCCTCCTATCGGTCCATCATGGAGATGTTTTAAAACTTTTTCTACATTGTATTTTTCTCAACACCTTAGTAAATACCATCATAATTTTTTCGAAAAAGGACTCCATTAATAAATTGATATTGTGCATATTTCAATCTTAAATCCCTTTTGCTCCTAGAATTCAAATGATATAACAAGTTCCATGATGTGGAAAGTATTTTAGATCAACATGTATAAAAATTATTTCAGTAGATAAAACATCAAACTCATTTTCCTAGCCTACTTCCTCTTTTTTAGATATAGCATCCCATGACTCTATTACTAGTTTGAAGAATCCTTTCCCCTCTACAATATTAGATGGTTTGAATTCCAAGTAATATTCCTGGATTGTAGTCATCCAATTTCCTCTCCTCTCTCCTAATTCTTGTTGTATGAATAATAATCTGACAATAGGGTAAGGCACAATTACTTTAGTAAGGTTTTTTAAAATATAAGATCTAAAGTATTTGACAACCCTAAATACAACATATGCTTGTTTATCAATGGGAGGATAGTTCAATACGACACCTTGCAAATTTGTACTCATAAAATAAATAAGATATTCACCCTCTTTTTAATCTTTTTGGGTAAGAATAACAACCAAAGAATGATCAGATGCAAAGGTATACAAAAATAAATCCTTATAAAAATCAAGATTGTGTATGACTAGTGCATTTGTAATAACAATATTTATTTTTTTGAAAGAATCTTTTTCAATATGTTTCCATATAAAAATAACATCTTTCTTAATCATTTTTTGTAGTGGTTTGATGCTCTCAGCAAAATCAGGGATGGATTTTCTAACAAAATTAATCTTCTCGAAAAAATATTGTACTGCCTTCTTATTGTGTGGAAGGTTCAGTTGTGAAATAGGTTTTACTCTTTTAAGATCAATTATAATTCCTTCCTTTGAGATAATGTTCCCTAATAGATTACCTTTTATAACTATGAAAATACTCTTCTTAGGATTCAATGAGATTCCATACTTTCTACATCTCTCAAAAATTTGAGTCAAATGTTGAAAATGACCTTTTATGTGTTTTGAATATACGGTTACATTATCCAAATAAAATACATCATGTCATCCATTCAAGCCACATAAAGCTACATCCATAGCTCTTTTAAACTTGGCTCCTATATTGATTAGACTAAAATGCATACTTTTATATGCAAATGTTCCCCATTTGGTTCTATAGGTAGTTTTCAATATGTCATTTTTAATTATTAGAACTTGATTATACCCTGAGAACACATCTAATAATGAAAAAATATTTGACCTTGAAACTGATTGTAAGATCTGATACATGGGAGGTACATGGCAGTTTTTTTTTTCCTCGGAACACTCCTGGGAAAACCCACTGGGCACTTCCCCTCATTTTGGGTACCATCCCACTAGGCACTTCCCCTCATTTTGAGGATGGTACCCAAGGAAAATCAAATTTTGTAGAAAACCGAGGTTTTTTTTTATAACATGCTCATTTAAGAGATCAACATGTCACTTGCAGTAATTGAATCTGTGTGGGAGGTGGAAACCCCTCAGATCAAACCACATGAGATACACCCAATTGACCAGAGATACATGGTAGATATCTTTCTTAGAATATTTATTCAAGTTTCAAAAATCAACACACAATCTTATCTCTCCATTCTTTTTCCTAACTGGAACTAAGTTTGCTACCCAAGTAGAGTGCCTTACCTGAAAAATAATTTTGGCATCTAACAATTCCTTAAGTTCTTTCTTTATTTTGTGTTCCAAAGAATGATGTATTTTTCAGAGTTTCTGTTGAAAAGACTTAACATATTCTTTCATAAGTATGGTGTGTTGGATTATTTTGGTCATAGGTTTTCAAGTCATCATAAGTCCAAGAATACACATCTTGATATTTCTGAAACAATTTAATGTAAGCACGTTTCTCTTCTTCGGTGCAACATGTGCATAAGTTAATGTTCTTTGGGTCCTCATTGGTCCCTAGGTTGATTACCTCATTTCCTAAAGTTGAGATTTGATTTTTGACATTTGGTGATTTCTTAAATCTATCCTGCAGGTCAAGAAGTTTCTCCAGTGTAACTACACCTTTGGGGATAGCATTAGTTTTGACATTGTTTAAGTGTTCATCCTCTTTTAACAAAAAATTCTCATGTTCCTCATCATTAATGGAAGTATCCTTAAAGGTTACCTAGTTCATAAGAAACTCTATGATCTGTTCATCACCCTAAAAAAATCTCCAGTTGAAAATGTTGTCTGGGATCGAAGGTCTATACAACAATTTAATAGAGAACCTACTGGCCTCAAAATATTCTAAAGGTGATATCCTAGAAGCTGTAGTAGCTAAAGAATCTGCCACTATGTTTTCATATCTAGGGACAATATATCAAAATATTCTAAGTGATCAATTAATTTTGGAGCTTCTTGCCAACAACTCTTCAAGTGAGGAGAATTGTAGTGAGTTGTGTTTCTAATTTGTCTAACAATAATTTCAGAGTCTCCAACAATCTTCAAGTTTTTAATATTCATATCAATTGATTTCCTAAGACCCTAAATAAGAGATTCACATTCTACAATGTTGTTTGTACATTCAAATTCTAACCTACAAGAGATGAAACTACATTTTCCATCAAGGCTATTAATTACACATCTAGCCCATGCTCCTTCCTATGATTTAGAACCATCAAAAAACGTGTCTAAACATCATTAGATAAATGTGAATTATTTGTTTTTTTAACCTCAATGTTATTTATAGTATTTACATTAAGTAAGTCGAAATGTGACTCTTCAAAAAWYTTTCCCTGCAATTGATTTTTAGGTACAGGTGATGTCTCAACAACAAAATTTTCAAAAGATGAATCAAAATTTTAATTGCCAAGAATAGGGAATTCAGAAGTTGATGGTTCATTGAAAGTTTATAGATCTATTACAATATGTTTCATGTAATGTTCCCGATCAATTMTTATTTTGTTTGGTTTCCCATTCCAATACAACCAAATATGTGACAAATCAAAGGCAGAGTAACCTTAAATATTTGTAGACCAATCTCTGCTCAAGAGTAAGCCATAAGCTTCAGGGATATCTACCACTATGATGTCAATAATCTGATGAACTTTAGGATTTGAGGATACTCTTATTAGAACACCTTTTAAGTATCATATAACCTTGAATTTTAATCTATCTAATCGAATGATGTGAGTTAATGACTTAAGCGGGGTTGCATTCAGTTTCTTACATACAGAGTAAGGCATTACATTCAAAGAAGCTCCTGAATCTACTAGACAATTATGTACATTTTTGTTAAAATTTTCAAAAGTTAAAAAAAAAAAGGTGGAGTTTGTGACTTTTACTTCTTAGCAGTTAAGGAAATGTTAATAGTTGTATTATGTACATTATTAGATGTTGCCTTCACTACATTCTTTGAAGAAATTAAAGTTTGTGTATCATTTTCTTTCAGGGCATCCAACAATAACTTTATTTGTTGTGAGAATTTGCATAAGTCTAAAACATAAATATTTTCCTTTATTTTTTTTAAATCTTCAACAATGTTATATTCCATGGAGGTTACATCATGATTGTTGGTTGAAGGTTTGCTGAAATTCTTGGGATTTAAAGATCC
>JASDQU010736176.1:221668-242544 GCA_032191745.1 Picea mariana
ATATATATATATATATATATATATATATATATATATATATATATATATATATATACCAAGGATACCTAATTTTAGGATCATATCATCTTTTACATTTGTTATATTGTAAAAGTGTTAGAATACTGAGAGCAGGGGGTGAATCAGTATTATGCAATTTTTACCACTTTTAATCAGAATATCAACAATTATCACTTATTCCTTCATTTAACATTTCATTAACGTATAACCATAAGCAATACCATTCAACAATATATCACATCATACATAGTGCACAAGATATTTTACGTGGAAACCCAAATGGGAGAAAACCACATAATGATGTCTTATATATATCAAAGATTACATTCATAGGAAGCACCAACCTCCAAATTCTCTAGCACCAACTAGAAAGAGGCTCCAACCCCCTATTTATAGGCTTCGACCTGAAGGAAGCTACAACTTCCTAAATTCTCCATCTACAATTGAAAGGAGGCTCCAACCCCCTAGTTTACAAGCTCCAACTTGAAGGACGCTATGACCCCCTGATTTACAGGGTCCAATTTGAAGGAAGCTCCAACTCCTTGTGTTCTATGGCTCTAACCTGAAGGAGGATACAACCCCCTTTCCTTTCCCCTTCCTTCCACCCTAAAATATAAATATAGACTCAACTTGTCACTACTACTTTCATTGTCACTACTACTTTCATTGTCACTATCACTACCATTGTCATTGTCGCTACCTCTGTCATTGTCACTGTCACTATCATTGTCATTGTCACTGTCACTATCACTGTCATTGTCACTTCCATTGTCATTGTCAATGTCATTGCCACTGATATACCATCAGCAACCTATCACTGCCACTGATCACCATCAACGATACCATATCCACTCACATAGATCATGTGCCAAGATCACCAAGAGCATATCTCGCCATATACTGAGGTATGCCTCAAACATGTTCCATAACATCATCAAGATATGTATCTCACACATGTGCCAGATATATATGCCAGTATATCCAAGATATATACCAACAATATGCCTCAATAGATACACCTCAAACCATGTAACAAACATATACCATACATCCAATATGTGCCTTAAAGCATATGCCCAAATCTCCAAAACATGCCTCAAGCATGTATCATAACATCAAGACATAACCTTCAAAATTCATATAAAAACATACCTCTGATTTTGTAACAACCTTGTTGCAACCTAGAACAAGCATCCCTTTAGCTTTACCTCAGCCTCGCTACCTCATATTTTCCAATAGATCAAGTGTTCACTAGATAGATATTCAATGAACTTGTGTATATGAATAAGAGACTCTTGATGTGTATTTATACTTTTCAAGTGACTTCTTTTGGGGCTAACTTGTAATTGTTTTACCCTTTTATCTGATTTTAGGGTCAACTCATTATTTCAAGTTACAATTTTTTGGCCCTTTAATTAATGATTGTTTTACCCTTTTTCTTGATTTTAGAGTCAACTCATTATTTCTTGTTACAAATTGTTTAGCCTTTAATTAATGAATTGTAACTTCTTGTTGCAACCGTTTGGAGACTTTTTAACTTTTAGGGTCAACTCTTTATTTCTTGTTACGATTGTTTTACCCTTTAATTAATGACTTGTAGCTTCTTGTTGCAACCATTTAGGAACTTCTTAACCTTTCTTCAGGGATTTCAACTTCATCGGGATATAACTTCTCAACCGTGAGGAACCACTTGGCGTACCACCTACCGTTGGAAACAACATGATGAATACTATCCATCTATGAGGGTTTTCCATGTACTTATAATTTTTTTGAACCTCATATGCCTTAGTCAACTTCGAGCCTCATGAACACACATTTGGGATTCTTGTAAAATTCTTCAAGGCGTCTTCTTATGAGGGCCATCCTCAAAGATATGCCATAAGGGGACCACTTCGAAGAATTTTCCAAATACCCCATTACTTCTAGAGGCTTCTAGACTTATTCTAAAGTTGACATCAATTACAATCAATTTTCCAACAATCTCCCCCTTTGGAATTGATGGAAAAACTCATACTCCCTTTGTGATATTTCTTTCAATATTTATCTCCTTGTGTTTCTCCCCCCCTTTGACATAAATGGAAAAGGGTATCTCCCTTTGAGGATACTACCCATGTCTTCATGTTTCTGATCTGATCTTTCTTTTTCTCCCTCTTTGACATCATGGCAAAAAAGGTAACTCCCCTTATCGGTATGTCTCCCATTGTCTCCATGCTTTTGATCTTTCTTTCCTGATCTATTTCTATGATTATTTCTCTCCCCTTGACTTCTTTGCAAGATGTCATGTAGATCAATGTGGGTCTTCTTGTACTTTCTTCATTTCCTCTCTTCTGATGCTTCTTGTCCATTGGTGTTTCCTCTTGTAATTCACTAATATATACAAAAAGCATTCAAAGTTACTTGAATTCAAATATTTATGGCTTTTCATGTTTACTATTTAGACATCAATGACCACATCATTCAACAATTTCCCTCTAACAATATAGCTTATGATGACAATTTCTCTTCCCCTTTTTTGTTGTGCCTTTCATTGCTTGTCTTTTTGTGACTGACTGATTCCACATGTCGATATGCTTTCATCCATTGTTATGCATCTTCTCTGACTCATGTCTTATGCATCTACCAAATATCTCATGAATTCATCATTGTCCATATGTCATAAATTGTCCATGACTCTTCCACTCAACTACACACAATGTTGACCCATCTGCTGCAAGTAATTACAACATATTACTTCTCTTCAAAATTAATCAAACGCCTCCATTGGTTTTCTCTATCTTTAACACATCCTCGAGTCGGTATGTCACCACTTGGAATATTCTATACAATAATGAAACTCTGCCTGAAAATTGTGCCAATGATATTATTCATAACTGTCAGTTGATACCTACATGGGAATGTGTTCTGAAAATTGCTCCTCAAATAATCAAACTGTCACAAGACATTCTGCACTTTTTTCATCAAACCACTTTGAAATTGCATTCCCAAAATATGAAAACACTTTAGACTGCTCAAAATATGGTTCTCTGATTTGTAGAGCTACTACTTAGACTCCCCCTATTCAATATCCATATTTACTCGAAGTCTCCAAGCCGGATGGCTCACAAAGGTGGAGGAATTCACCCTAATGCGGAGTAATCTTCCTCTTCGGCTATGGATTCATCATCTTCCTAAATTCTGACATTTTCTTCTTCATCATCTTCTTAAATTTTGACATCTTACTCTTCATCCTAAATTTTGACATATTCCTCTTTACCTATAGATTCATCATGATCTCGCACCTATGTAAAACATGTAAGTACGATCTCTATAAACTTTTCTTCATTCACCCAATATTCTTGTCTTTGTTTTCTTCTCCAAACCTTCTTGAATTTGATATTGGTCTTTTCCTTCATGGATGGATCTACCACGCTTCTACAATCATGAGATATGTGTCCATATTTGTGTAATTTGTAACATTCAATATTGCAGAGAGCCACGTAACCATCTCTTGCTTGAACATTTCTTCAATATTCATTGTAATCTACAACTTTATGTCCAAAGTTATTACAACTAAAACAATAACCATAAAACAAAATTTGATACTTGGAAGCAAATGATCCTCTCCATGATGTAGTCCTTCTAAATTCATGCCTTGGTTGATCATGATCTTTTCTTCTGTTGTTTCCTTGATCGTGATTGAAGCTTATTTTCCTCCTGAATGTAGAAGGTATTTTTGAATATACATCTCTTCTATGTTCATTCCTCTTTGACTCTTGCTGACCAATATCCCTTCCTTTGAGTACTTCTACATAATTCTTAGTATTTTCTTTGTTCTTCCTTTCCAACAACCTGGAATACTTATCTTCAATTGGTTTTTCTTCGACGCTCTTACTGGGATTTGCATCTTCTTTGCATGAGTCCTCACCAATGCATCCAAAATCGGTTATGTCTTATGGTACTCGATATTTTTTCATGTTCTTGTTGAGTCTTTCAAATTCAACCCTAAAAGATATGAATTCTTCTTCAAAATTCTCATTGTCTTCTTCCTTTTTTTTCATCTATATATTCAGTGCTTCTTATGTTCTGTTTGCTTCTTCAAGTTGAGTTTTCAAGGAGATGATTTATTCTTCAAGTCTTCTTTCTTGTTGACTAAATTATTCTTCAATCTTATTTAAGTCCTCGGATTTTTCTTTGAATTATCCTCTCTTCTTTGCTTCCTTTCTTAGTGATTCTATTTTGGCTTTCAAACATTGTTTTTCTTCTAACTGAATTTTGTATGTTTCTTCAATCCTTCTGTCTTCTTATACTTGGACTTTTAGGTTCATAATCATATTTTGGAATTATTTAGAGTTGAGATTTTGAGACCCCTTATTTAGCTCAATCAATTCTTCCTTGAGTGACTTATTTTTCTTTGTTTCTTTTGTCAGTTTGTCTAAAGCACTGATTAGTTCTACTTCAATATATACTTTACCTTCTTCTTCATAATATTCTTCTTTTGTATCGGTATGACCTGATGAACTTATTTCTTCTCGTTCTATTTTGGCATCTTCCTTGTGTTGATCATCTAGCTCTGTGATTACAAGAAGAGATTTATTTGAGTAGAAATTTTGTAGCTTATCTCAAATCTCTTTGGTTGATGAGAACTATCCCACTTTGAATTTAATCGAATCACATAATCCTTCCAGAATGAAATCCATTGCTATTTTATTGTTCCTTTTCAATTCCTTCTTGGCTTCAGTCTTCGAAGGTTTCTTTGTATTGGTGTATCCTGACACAACTGAATGTCAAACATCATACCCCTGTGCCTGTAAAAACACTTTCATCATGTTGCTCCATATCTCATAGCTCAGACCAATATGACCATCAAACCATGGTACTAACTTTGTATCCATTATCCATGATATCTATGATCTACCTTCCAGTGGTTAAATTGTTTTCTTAAGGAACCAGCTATGATACCAATTATTGGAATACTGAGAGGGGGGTGAATCAGTTTTATGCAAATTTTACCACTTTTAATCAGAATATCAACAGTTTTCACTTATGCCTTCATTTATCATTTCATGAACATATAACCATAAGAAATACCATTCAACAATATATCACATCATACACAATGCACAAGATATTTTACGGGGAAACCCAAATGGGAGAAAACCACTGAATGCTTTCTTATATATATCAAATATTACATTCATGGGAAGCACCAACTTCCAAATTCTCTAGCACCAACTAGAAGGAGGATCCAACCCCTTATTTAAAAGCTCCAACCTAAAAGAAGTTACAACTCCCTCAATTCTCCAACTACAATTGGAAGGAGGCTCCAACCCCCTAGTTTACAGGATCCAACCTAAAGGAAGCTACAAATCCCTATTTTCTCTGGTTGTTACACATTATTTTGGTTACCTTAGTGATCACCTGACAACATGTGTTCATGTTCCTTGAAAATATTAAAATACACTTTCTCCCTGGGAAAAGTGATTTGTTTTCCTCTTTCAAAAACCATGTCAAGGAAGGTCGTCGCACCCCGCTATATGCATGGGGTGCGATGATGTTTGATCATCGCACTCTGCCCTGAACCTGGACTGCGACGTCATCGCATGTTTCTTGTGCATAGGTTTCTATGATGCTTAAAGCATGAGAAAAGTCAAATTTCACAAATGTTCTAGAAGGGAATATTCTAGAAGATGAGGTGGCCTCCAATCGGTTTGGATCTTACTCACTTCTCTGATTTGGTGGGATCATCCTAATCTCTTCATCAATATCTCTTTCACACTGTATAAAGAGGGATATCTCATGGAAAAGGCTAATATTTGTATGGAGAGCTCTATTTTAGATTATGATTGAGAGATTTGCTTTATTTCTTCAAGTTAGATTGTGGATCTTCTTCATTCAAGGCATTGGAGAAAAGGTCTATGTGTTGAAGTAAAGAGCCATCGAAAGGGGACCTTGCAACATCAAGGCATGGGTTGTATTCTCCACTTCCTATTCACTTAATATAGTAATGCATTTCTTCCCTATAGAGCATCTCGTCTTCTATTGTATAATTCCTTGATCATATACATAGACTTCATTAGAATACATATATCTTTGTTTTCCTTCTTTGTTGGTTTGTGATTGTTAGACAGGCTTACTATTTTTCAAACTCAAGGAAGGAGATACAAGGACGACACTAGTGGGGATTAAGAGTTGTTTAAAAGGTATGTCACTTGTACCTCATTAGACTAGTTTATATGATGATGAAGTTTAAGGAGAAGTGTGTATTATGTTCTATTTTGTTCTAGTTTCCTATGGAAGTTAAGGAGATCTGTTCGTGTCCTCACTTACCAATTAATCCGATAACAAAATTGGCGACTCCATTGGGGATACGACTTTCTTTTGGTTTTTTGCCTCTTATTTTCTTTTAGCCTGCCTTCTTTTGGTCAAATTCATTCTCTGAGTCTGTGGGTGATCTATCTAGACTCCCTTGGTCTGAAGGTTGAGTAAGAATTTGTCTTTCCTTCCATTTTCCTTTAGTTTAATAGATCATCGCATTGAAATATATAGACAGACCATGATGATCCTCTGACGTTGCACTCTACTAGTGCATACCAGTGTGACGATGTCACACTGTACCCTATTGGCAACATGTGATGACCCTAGATCGTCGCACTGTGCTCCACTGCAACCTGCGACGATTCCTGTAGGAATTGTTGGAGATAGCCAATTCTTATTTTTTCCACCCATTTTTGACTCAATTGTCTGGGATGAACTTCTGATACCAGTGATTGATTGATGTATAAGCTTAAAGCTTGTTTTTTATTGATTTTCAAAAATTGAAAGTTTTTCTTTGTAAATTTTGCAAGTTTTGTTTTTTATTCTTGTCACAAGGGTATAATCTCTAGATCTTGGTCCTGAGTGCTTGTTTGATGAAGAGTCTTTGATTTAGTTTGAGTTTTGGATTGTTTTTACTCTCTGTATTGTTCATTTATTGAGAAACACTTTTTTTTTGTATTTGACAAAAGGCTTTCCTATCATTTCATTTTTGTCTACATTATGGGTTCGATTTTGGAATCGTGTTGAGAGTGTGTTAATTTTCTTGGATTACGTTTTCTTTTCTTCATTACATATCTTATTTAATTGAGAAAGAAAGAATTGAATTCATTCTTGCTTTTAGTTATCTTTCACAAGAAAATTGTTGCATTCAAAATATTTGTTAAAGGAGAAAATTGAAAAATTTTATAGCTTTTGATTATTTGGGATTTTGTTTGTTCATTCAAAAATTGAGAAATTGTGTTTCGTAGCTTTGGTATTTCAAAAAGAGATACCTTCTCCCTATTGTAATTAGAGTTCATTGAATTGAAAGATTTCATAACCATCTCTTCTTTCACTTTATTGGGTCAAGGTTGCATACGTCAGCAGTTTCATTTTCATTTCCCTTTTGAGTAAACAACAACCTTTAAAATACAACGTAATTTTAAAATTTATTAGCAACTTTTATTTTCTAGAAATTATCTTCACCAACATTAGCTAGGATAGTGCTTTGGAATAGGTTGTAAGTCACACTCTCTAAAGCATCAAAACACACAATAGTATCTTGTGATAGGGAGAGTTCAAATCCACTTGCTACATTTTGTCCTGGGAAGCCCTTCTAACACAAGGGCCAATCATGAGGTCGCATTAGGATTGGAAGAGTTACTCACCCTGCTTTGTCGGTATTAGTGTAGATATTGTGCATATTATTAGGGGTCACTTGAAAATAAAATCTTGTGGGGACCTTCTCGAGTTGATTTCAGGCTAGATACTTTGCCTTTGCATTGTTGGATTACTGAGAGGGGGGGTGAATCAGTAATAGCGTAATTATAATCTTTTTTCTCCAAATAATCCAAGTGTTATATCAATGTATGATTACTATCCAATAATAAGCAATATGAAATGAAAAATCACACACATACACAGTACACCAGTGTTTTACATGGAAACCCAAATAAGGAGAAAACCACGGAATGCTTTATCTTATATGTCTTGAAGAATTAAATTCACTGGAAGCACCAGCTTCTTTTCTTTTCTAGCTGCAACTGGAAGGAGGCTCCAACCCCCTATTTTCTCAGGCTACAACCTGAGGGAATCTCTAACTCCCCAATTCTCTGGCTACAACCAGAAGGAGGCTACAACCCCCTATGTTCTTCAGCTAAAATGGGAAGGTAGCTACAACCACATGTCCTTGCCCCGTCCAACTGCCCTGAAGTAGAAGTAGAATGATGGAACCACTGTCACACTATCACTGTGAGATATACAGTTGTAAACATGTACCAATAAACCTGAACCATGCATCAACCATGCATCAACTTGTACCTCAACCTGTAATCAACATGTACCATAAACAAGTGCATCAACCATGCACCAACCTGTACTAAACAATCTATAATCAACCTGTACCAAACAATCTGTAATCAACCTGTACCATAAACAAGTGAAACCAACCATGTACCAAGTATGTACCAATCATGTTCCAAGTAATCATAAACTATGACTCATCAATATATACCAACATCATCAACTATACACCTCATGTATGTGCCAACTCATCAACTACTTGTCTAAACCATGTACCCAACTTGTACCTCAACCAAAAGCCCTCATCAATTTCATCATCCAAATATGATTTGTAACTCTATAATAGACCTGGTGTATATTATCACATACCTGCAAACCTTCCTTAACTTTAACAACAAGAGACTAGCATTTTTATCAAACGTTTCTTTAGTCTCACAAGACTAGTTTTGGATTAGTCAACAACCCTAACTTGAAATAATCATAACTTTGTACATGTAATGAATAAAGATATGATACGGATACACAATTTTCTTTAGTTTTTTTTATGCGATTCATCTAGGTGTCACTACTTGGAACCTCTCAGAAAAGGATTTATGGAAAAAATGGCACACTTTGTTGAATTCTGGATTATTCTATAGAGTGACCTTGTAGAGCGTGCCCTGAATGGAATATTTGTTGAATTAATATGAAAATGTTACACAGCATACTACAGATTGTAATATAACCAACACAGTTGTTCTTACTTAATTTTTATCTATTATGAATAAGTTATGACGTTTTTACCCGAAACATTTGTTTTTGACTAGTTCCGGGACTAGCCACAAACCCTATTTTCCACGGAGTGTAAATCCAAAAATACAATGACCTAGAAGCTGAATTTTTTACCACAGATACTTGGATATTTTTACTCATTGGCATAGCAATTTCACAATTTGAGTCATTCTAGAAACAAATTTATTGAGAAAATGGTGAGATGACCTGAAAAAAACATACCTTAGAAAGCATCATCAAAAGAATTTATCCTTCCTTGAATTCCGACCTTCTTTTCTTCACTTTCCTCAAAAATTAGGATTATATATCCTTTGATTACCTTAGACACCTATAGGTATTAAATATGCTCAATTTTTTCTTAAATGAGAGAGTCTTGCCTCTTATTTATACTCTCCAAGTAGCTTCCTTAAAAACATCTTCTAGGTCACTTTGCCACTTTCCTTATTTTAGGGTTAACCCACTTCTAATTTCTCCATTAAATTTATTATTGAATTAATTTATTTTTTTATTCACTTTGAATTATAGTACACTCATCACTTCACTTTATTATTTACCTTATAAAATCTCTTAAACCAATTTGACTACTTTGACCTTTTGGGGCTTCCAGATGACATATGAGGGTCCTCCAACTTCGTAAGGCCATAAATCTCAAACCGTGAGGAGTTATGTGACATTCCACATACCACCGGAAATGGCATGACAAGCACTATCCATATAGGATAGTTTCACTGAAAAATTCGTTGGTTTTCATCTCATTATGCCACAAATAAGCATGGGTTCTCTAACCATACTTCTAGGATAACTGAATCCGCAAAGCGTCTTCCCGTGAGGGAATTCACCATAAGGGGACCACTTTGGAGTTCATTCATTTCTACTTATTATCAACCATGACAAGACAATAACAAGTCATATTTACGTCAAACAATATTGGGTCCATTACCCAACCTTTGTGCTACGGGGCTTTCTTCAAGGGTTGACATCAATGACAACCAACCTTAATCAGCATGCGTGTGGATCGGATTTTCGACTGTTTCCCCAGGCATCATTGTCGTAATTGGTAACCTTAGTATCCTATCTCTCTAGGGTCTTTAAACGAGGTGACTGTGGAGGAGAAAGTTTTCACGGTACCTGGAATCGAAGTTGGCCAAACTCACTCGGGCTCCTTGGAGAGTATACCCATGATTATGTGTGGGAGCTTGCACCAGGCTGTAAGTCCATTAAGAAGGTCGTCAACGTAACTTTTCCACCCGCTTTATCCTAGCCCCTTCTTGTCTTGATTTCGTGATGTTGGATTTCATCACCAACTAGTGACTTCGAAATAAGAAGGTTTGTTTCCTTGGTTTGATTTCTAGATTTTATTAGTGAGTGTTGTTTGTTTCTCTAGTTGGCCATAGATTTGTTTAGTTCTTTATTTGGTGCAGTGAACATCGGCCCTCATCGTTCACGTAGGATGCAAGGGCTACCTCCGAAAGATATGGAAGATCACGTCCCTTTGCTTCCTAACTCACCAGAGGGATCTCCTGAGGGAACAATCAATAACGAAGTAGCCTCTGAGATTGGAAGTTTGACTCCTTTAGAGGAATTCATACTTCTTGTAAATTTGTTATTGAGTGTTGTAAAAGATCCACATTTTCTCCAGATGAACTCATCAGGAGAACTTGTTTTTTTATGAGAATATTGAAGTACCTACTGGACCTCACGCCGAGTCTAGAGTAGATGATCCACTTTTTCAGAGTGATTCGTTTAGAACCCCAGTTCACACTACTGGAATTTTTAATCCTAGCTCTGTCCATGTTCGTCCTTTTCAGAGAAATCCTTCGGGACATAATATTTTTGATAAACTAGCATTTATGGCATCATAAACACMTGTGAATTCCGCTACTTATAGAGTACCTTTAGATAATTTTACTGGCACAACCAGTAACATCGTCATAATTTCAAACCAATTATTGATTGGTTCTCACTCAATTATTCCTCTCCAGATCCACAACTCTACCAYGGTCCCACAAGCTACGACTGTTTCTACTGTAAATGTGGTTATCACTCAAGCTCCTATTGGAACACCACTTCCACTTAGATCGAATCTGTCACTTCCCCTTGGGTATAATGCTTTGAATACTTCCATCGCTAACCCTTCCCAGAATCCATCCGGAGGGTCTAATATTTTTGTTCCTCCTCCACCTTTACTTGAAGGATCTAGTCCTCCTGGCCCTATTAGCGCTAATCCAGTTGGAGGCACCAGTCATTTTGTCGCTTCTGGTTTTCAGATTCCTGTTGGAGGGAAACCTCTAATTTGGGGACAACTTCAAGATGGGGACCAACTTCAAGTTGGGGGACAACCTCAAGTTGGGGGCCATAACCCAGTTTATGGGAAAAATATACCTGGATTACAATATCAACCTTGGAATCTTCATTTCCAAGGGAATCAACAACTGTCTGGGGGGGAACATCCTCAATTTAATTCTTTTATACCCCATAACCTTGGGCAACCGTATTCAGGTTCTATGAATCCTACTTGGGATCAAAATTTTCAATCTAATGCTCCTTTCCAAGGGAGCTTACTTAATCAAAACCCTCCACAACCGAATCTGTCAAGACTATCTAACTATCTATGGACTGCTTATGGTCCTATTGGTATACCTACGGGACTATCTCCTCAAAACTACCATTTTCCTCAAGTGAACACAGTTTCCATTTCTTGCTACTTTGGATTTACTAGATTTATCTAGGATTTTGAATGATCCTATTTTGCATTATCCTTATTGGACCATCATACCAGCCAAATTACCATTTAAACAATCCTCTTCCACTCGTATTTCTGATCATATCCATGAGTGGAGGAGGAGAAGACGCTTAATCAAAGTTCCCCTTCATGATCAACTGTTGGTTGAGTGGTTTACCAAATCACTCATTGGGCCTATATCCTGTGATGTTTCCATGGGTGGTGTTGTCACTGAAGAGCAGGCGATCAGTCATGCTCAATATCTAGATCTCGTTTATTCGTAAACGGGTACACTATACTACTTGATCCTTGATGCCCCTCGTCCTTCTACGACTCCTACCCCAACACCTCTAGTAGCTTCTCATGCTATTGATCGTGCGATTGGCACTTTTCATGCTGAGACTCAGTATAAACAATTCATTCATACCAATCCCAAGTCTAATACCTCTAATGTACAAAATACTCCTAACCCAACTCCTTCCCCTGGTAAAACCTCTGAAGTCAATTCAGTTCCGTCTACGGCTACTGGTAAAAATAAAAATAAAAATAAAGGGAAGGGTAGGAACCCAAAACACATCCTGTTGATGACAAGGACAAATTTAAACCATGTTATCCTTGTCTTATTTGTGGTGACGATCATTATACAAAATATTGTCCACGACGCATCGAGGTTACTAAATGCCTGTAAGGGACCAGGACACCTCCTACACCCGTTGTCTTGTCACAACATTTTCCTTCTCAGCAGCAGACCCAATTGGTCATTATGACCAAAATTCTCCCTCTACCACATCTTACGTACTTATGTGTAATGGTGACTCTAAGAAGAACGAAGTTGCAGTTGCAACTTGCGCCAAAGATTATTCTCCTTCAAAAGAGAAAGTTGATGATTTACCACCTCTGTTGGTTCAATCTTCTCCACCAACTTCACCTCCAAACGGTCCTCTTCATCTCAAATGACCAGGCCTAGATACATTCCTTTGTCTTCCTCCCAAGAGTGTTGTTCGAAATTCTTCATTTAATCCTCATGCACGTGCTACCCAAAACTACAGCATTCTAGAAGACCTTGCGCACACACCCTCTGCGATGTTGGCTCTCGAAGTCCTTCCAAGTTGTCCTACTCAACGGAAGGTGTTGTTAAAGGATATTGGTGAAATTGATACTACCGATACTAGCTTAATAATATTTGACTTGGAAGATCATATTCCAAGGCTTCCTCCTCAATTAGCGTTTCAGATCCAATTTATTGTGGAAAATAAGAATTTGTGTCAAACTATTATTGATGAAGGAGCCTCGACTTGCGTTATGTATGTTACTTGTTGGAAAGATATTGTCTCTCTTTCCCTTACCGAGTCGCACAATACTCTTAAGGCCTTCAATGGTACAGGGTTTAAACCTTACGGTGTTCTTCCTTCGTTGTCTATTATGTTAGAAGGTAAAGCGGTTAATGTCGAGGTTGAATTATTTGATGCACCTCTCGATTACAACCTTCTACTTGGTCGTAGCTAGATTGACTCTAGCGCGTAGTTGTTTCTACTATTTTTTGCATGTTACGTTTCCCACACCAAGGAAAACTCATTATTGTTGATCAACTCGCCTTCTTTAATTTTTATTCACATACTAGCAATGTACCTTTTATTTCGAAGACACCTCCCGGTTATGAGAATGTCGGTGTGGGTCTTTTAAAAGATTCAACCTTGATGGGTATTGAGGAAAATATATGAAATGATCTTACTCAAACATTTTCAGATTCTACTTGGCTAAAGAAAGATATACGGGAATATCACCCTATGTTTATAGCCATCAAAATTGATATCCTTATTTACAAGTGCTTAGGTTGTTTTTTATAATTAAAAGCTTGCTGAAAAACTCATTTTTTATGTAATTTTTTGAATATATCAGATGCTAAAATAAATATAGAGACAGAAGTAAATACACCAAGTCAATAGTCAACACATATGAGACATAAAGAAATCATTTATTTCATTCCAGTTCATCAAAGAATCATTCTCTTTACAAAATTTCCTGAGAAATTTTTGGACCGAAGTCAAACTTAGATGTCCCCGATGAAACATACAAAAGGACTTATGACAGAAAATTAAAAATTGAACTTGAAAAGCTGAATCATCTTGCCACAGATTGCTGCCCACTAGACTCTACACAATAGCCCTTGTCAGTCATGAAAACTAATTCACAAACAGAAAATTCTACACAGACTATCAAAGATAGATCAGCACCTCTGGAAAACAAGTGTTTGAATGATGTAATTCAGCCCTGAATCTTGTTGTCTACAATAAGACCCTGCTATCATAAAAAAGAATTAGGCTTGTAATGAATTAAGGAATGAATGAAAACTAAATTATCTCAACAAAACTCAAGAGCAAACCTTAGTATGCTTCTCCTTCTATCCTCCTCTTGTTCCTCCATTTCCTTTTGCCTTTAAGAAAATTAGAATTGGTTGAAGTAGTTGAACTACTTCATTAGTTAAGTTAACTAAAAACTCAACCAAATTTTTAGTTAGGGGGGAAAGTAATAAATCATAATAAGAATTTTTAAATAAATAATAACTAGTAGGTGGGACCCCTTGTGACTCCCCTTTAGCTTTAAACAATCATAACACAACTAGTTAATTAAACAAAAACATCCCTCCTTGTGAATCCCATCATCACATTCATGTTTGACAATTTATCTCAATGATATTTGAAATTATTTTCAAAATATATTACTCATATATCCAAAAATATCATGTTGTCCAAAATTTCTGAAGTCAACTGTTCTCAACAATAATAAATAAATAAAAACTTAAAATCCATATTTCCCACTCTTAGATGCAATCCTTCCCTTGTTGTTGTTGTCACCTTTTGATCTCTCTGAATTTTCCTTTGGCTTTGTTGAGCCTTTAGGCGTAATCTCATTGATCACATGAGATCAATCATCCCTCAAATGCATCCGAAAGGACAYGGATTTATCAGAGCCATTAGAGGGTGAGGAAGGGGCAGCAGTGGCTTWTCCTTTKTCAAGGGCATGGTGGGCCTCGATTTTCAACCTTTTACTCRCATGGGAAGACTGAACTGGTGAGTGGGTAGGGGAATCTTGGACAATTTTATTGATAGATAGGGGAGTAGGTAAAGACAAATTGGGCCAGCCACGATGTTGGGAGACTRTCGGGTGGACAATCTCTTGCCATCCGTCATTTTCGGGAACCTCGTGTTGCAATGAGACATGAAGGGGCACGGGAATACCATGGGCATGTGAATCTTGTAAGGGAGGCCTTTCAGGCCTAGGTTGGACYACTCCTTTCCCAATACAATTGAAAAACTGAACCTGAGATAGCTTGCCTAACTCTTGYGAGTCAACATCAAAGTGAATGGAGAATCTTGGCCTCCTAGGGCCCCTGTTCCAATTACCTCTTCCTTAGTTACCTCTACCATGGCTACCTCGGCTGAAAAAKATCATTCATGTATGCATGATCGATTAGCAAATAGTTTCTTTAACAACCATACATGACAACTCTTTTAAAATATGAAATAAATTTTGGCTCAACAACATATCAGACTTATGCAATCCAATCCATATAAATTGTTTAACTGTTTTCAATGAGAAAGGGGTGAACRAGGGTTCCCGAATATGMAAGGGGTTTGTATTGAGCGAAAAATGTTAAAATGAAGGGGAAAAGGACATGGTTTCTGCTCACAGAAAACAACAATCAACTAAAATGTAAACCAAAGAACACATCACTGTAATCCACCCATGTGATCTTAAACTGTCACAATACAAAGCTCATCTTAACTGTAATTAAATTTTAGGAACATGGAGTGAGCAATGAATATGGGAAGGCGAGGGGATTGTAATTAGTGAAAAGTGAAATAATGATAGGGGGAAAAAGCGGATATTGTTCATAATATTAATTAAGTAATCCATAAAACCATTATGTATTCAATGCAACAAACCAACACTAACCAATTACTGTGATCAATTAACAATTATTGTGTGTATAATTTAACCATTTCTGTGTGTTAAACTTGTTCACTGTTCACTTTTAAATCCTTAACACTTTCAATTACACAGTGCCATCCTACTCAAAATAATATGCTTTCCAAACAACCTATATAAAGAATCATGTTTCCTTTCATTTCTTCCATTTAATATTAAAACAAAATTCCAATGAATACACATTCATTTGCATTGACTATGTTCAATATCCAAACCATCAACCACTATCTACAAATAAATTCTTCAAATCAAACACAGACACAAGCTCTTTAAAAATTGTGCCTGATTCCATTCATTTAATCAATTTAACATTTAAATTGTAATGAAACCATATTGTTATAAAACTCATTCCCATCTATGATATGATGCACGATATCCATAAAACATATATAGTAGATAGCCAAGTCACAAATATCATGGTTTTAAATTGCAATAATCTCGATTGGCAATTAAAACACATATTAACAGCAACCATCATTTCAACCTATATCATGTTGTAGGAAACACACAACCCAGCTCATAAAGAAAAGAGGCATACTCCCGATCAACCAATTAACCATGTTGAGCTATAGACTCGATTGTTATAATAAAAAATGCAGTGACTAGATGTCGATAATCAAAACCATTATCAACACTACTAATAGAGACGAGCCAACAATCAACCACTTTCGACGATACTCCACCAACTCATAACAATCAATAATATACCCAACAGGATATAACTGGCTCCATTTATTAAAAACGGGCTTTGAATAATCAAAATGGGCTTTGAGTAATCAAGGGTTCGCTCTGTGGACAAACACAGGGAGACTGGAGTCGACCACCAACAGCTGGTGAGAAACTTTCGAGACAATAAGGTGGACACACAGGCCATATCACCAATAGCTTCACAGACAGGGTGACAGTTCACGAGATAGGAGAGACTTATGAGAAGAGGAGCAGAGGCTTCTTATAATAACACTGAGAACACACAGAGCATAACCCTCATGGTTTTCCTAGTCAACCCGTGTAATGTTGATATAAAAACAAAGCCATGAAATAACAACCAACCCTAAAGAAAGCATCTTGGCATTGTGCAGAAACCACAATCATACACAAACCCACGACCAGGCAAAAACGATAGCAGTGACCCATGGTGGTTCAAAATCAAACACAGCAACCAAATACAACTGGGTATGTTTACAAGAACTGTGTCGAGACATCCAGCAAGTCTAGACCGAATGAAACCCTCCAAGTAAAACCCATAAGACAACAAAGAGCCTTCATGGCTTCCACCACATAGAATCATCAATGAAATCGTGACTTCAACTATCCAATCCTTTCATTTATAGTGAATACACACAACCAACCATTCCAGATAAATATCACAATTTTAAATAGTTGTCAATCTCAAGAAAATCACAAACCCATACATCACCGAGACGATATCTATTTCATAACCAGAGTGAGTTCGTGGATGGCGAAAAAAAGACATACATGTAACCAAAAAGCCTTAAAAACGTGAGCTTGGTCGAGAATTCTTCCCTTGCCTAAAAATCAAAGCTTAACCACAGCGAAACACAATTGAAAAATAGCCAATCTAGGGTGACGGCCATTGGGAGAGGTATGGAGTGACGTGCAGTAAATGCACGTCGATTCCATCCTCTACTCATTCAATTCCTTAGTACACGCCAGCCAACCCTCCATTAATCCATTCAATTAATCTATGCATCGAAACTAACCTCCATCACTTTCCAAATGCGCCACCCCATATCACATTTAACCATTGCCAACCATACCATAACACACATCAAATGGGTTTTCATATAACTCAATAAATTGTATAGCCACTAACTTTGTTAGCTAGGACTAACAACAATCCTTTTAATTTCATTTGCATATAATGTAGCATAGCATAGCATAGTATAGTATAGCTTTTTTTCCTTGTATTTGTTCCATATTTCTTTTATCTTTTGTACTAATATTTTTGTCTTACATGGAAAAGGGTGATCCAAAAATTACTTCACCAATTAAACCTCTAGAGACCTCAACCAGGACTTAGGAATAAAGTGAAGAGATACATAACCAACTATCTGAATTGGAGAACCAAGTTAATGAATTGAGGGATAAGTCAATAAAAAGGGACAATTTGATAAAAACCCAAAGACAACTACAACAGATGGAATATAAGATGAAGTAGCATATAGAACAATTTCAAAATTATGTTTCATTCATGATCATACATACCCTAGATGAGAGATTACTTAAAGGAGATATCAAGACACAAGGAAATCATGAAAATGTGGAGGAAATAAAGATTGAGTCCCAGAATCATGATTATTCATCACCTCTAGATACACACCATCGAGGGTTCAACTGGGCACCAAGGAACTACTTTATTTTGAAAATTGATATGAGGAAATTTGATGGCAAAGATCCTATAACATGGATATTCCATATGGATCAATACTTTGATCTACAACAAGTGCCAACCTTACAAAAGGTAAATCTTGCATCCTTGTATTTAGGACTTGATCAATTTGTTTGATACCAATGTATTTACAAAAGAAAAAATAATTCTATTATATATTGGTGCATTTTTATTGATGATTGGGTACAAGTTTCAGACCTTGATTCATTACAGGTATGGAGTTATACTTGTTGCAACTCAAGGTTTATGACTAATCCAGAAAACAATCCCAAACGGGTGTTCGAGATAAATTTAATAAGTGATGTTGGGGTTTATATGTGGACCCATGTGGACCTGGGATATTTATGTGGACCCAGCTTCTAAGTGGACCCAAGTTGATGATTTTGATGTATCATTTGTGGTGGATCTAGTTTTGATGAAGTTGATGTATTAGTTGTGGTGGATCTAGTTGTGATGATGTTGATGTATCAGTTGTGGTGGATCTAGTTTTAATAATGTTGATGTATCAGTTGTGGTGGATCTAGTTTTGATGATGATGATGATGTATCAGTATCAGTGATAGTTACAGTGACAGGTTTCATTTTGATAATGATGATGTATCAGTATCAGTGACAGTTACAGTGACAGGTTGAGTTTTGATGATGATGAAGTACCAGTGTCATTGACAGTAACAATGACAGGTTGATTCTCCATTTATACTTTAGGGAGGAAGGAAGGGTCAAGGAAAGGGGGTTGGAGCCTCCTTCCAGTTGGTGTTGTAGAATATAGGGAGTCGTAGCTTCCTTCAAGTTGAAGCATGTAAACTAGAGGGTTGGAGCCTCCTTCTAATTAGATATGGAGAATCTAGGGAGTTGGAGCTTCCTTCGGGTTGGAGCCTGTGAACTAGGGGGTTGGAGCCTCCTTCCATTGGTGATGGAGAATTTAGGGAGTTTTATCTTCCTTCGGGTTGGAGCTTGTAAATTAGGGGGTTGTTTCTTCCTTCCATTTGGTGCTGGAGAAGTTTAGAAGTTGGTGCTTCGTGTGAATGTAATATTGAAGATGTATATTAAAAATTATTATGTGGTTTTCTCTCATTTGGGTTTCCACATAAAATTCTTGTGTATTGTGCATATGTGGTTATATGTTTATGATATGTTAAATGCAATCATAAGTGAATGGAATTGTTGATAATTTAATGTTTACATGTTATGGTTAAAAATGGTAAAAAGTGTTCAATATTGATTCACCCCCCATCTTAGTATTGGTGAATATTCCAACAAAGAGCAATACATTATTTAGTCAATTAGTAAATCTATGGCAAGGAGGTCCAATTACAGATCACATTCAGCAATTCCAAAAACTAAGTCTCTAGGTAAAGAAAATTCTAGAGTATGATTTGTTATATCTCTTTATGGGCACTTTAAAGTAGATAATCAAGCATGAGGTGCATCTCATCGAACCTAAATCCCTAGATCATGCTTTCAATGTCGCCAAGAAAGTTGAAAGTAAAAATATGGCTACTAGAAGAGTGGCCACTAAAAACTATAGAGAGCACCATGTTCCCTCTCCTAACTTCACTCAACCTAAAAGGTTGACACCTCGACAAATGTATGAAATAAGAGCCAAGGGACTATGTGTCAATTGTGATAGAAAGTACAGTAAGGGTCATAAATGTGGCGAGAATAAATTATTCTACATAGATTTTGAAGAAGAAGAATATCAAGATTTGGAAACATTGCATGATATAGAACTAGAAGAGACTACTCCAACCATATCTTGTCATGCATTGGCTAGAATCAATACTCCACAAACCCTCAAGAAAGAAGAATATATGAGAAATAAAAAGGCAATAGTGTTGATTAATTCTAGTAGTACCCATAACTTCATTAATTGCAAATTAGTGAAACTTCTCAATTGCTTTGTATTTCTAGCGCTAGAGTTTCAAGTAATGATTGTAGATGGAGGTACCATAAATTGTTCAAGGAATTTCCATAGTATTAAGCTCAAAATGGGGGAGTATTTATTGGATAGTCCCATGATTTCAATCCAAATGGGTGGTGTTGATGTTGTATGATGGTCCAATGGTTACATTCATTGGGAATAATGGCTCTTAATTTTCAAGAATTTTTCATGAAATGTTTCACAAAAGAAAAGGAAATCGAACTCATAGGTATCCAAGAGAATCCCTCTAAATTGATAAACTCTAACAAAATGATAAAACTACTCAAAAAGGGACACCATGGTGTACTTGCACAATTTTTCTCACTAGATGTTCAAACATCTATACCTTCTGTTCCAGTGGATCTCTAAAAAGTTTTCGACAAACATTCCAAGGTATTTGAAGAGATTCATAAGGTTCTTCCACCTTCTTGAGACCATGAGCATGCTATTTATTTGCAACCAGGAAGAGTACCACCTAACATTAGGCCTTACAAGTACACATATTCATAAAAGAGTGAGATCGAGCATATTATTCAAGAAATGTTAAAGTTCAACATCATTCAACCTAACCAAATTGTTTTCTCTTCACTAGTGGTGATGGTTACAAAAAAGGATGGTTTATGGCATATATGTCTAGATTATAGACATCTCAACAAAATGACCACTAAAGATAAATTTCTTGTTCATGTCATTGATGAATTATTAGATGAAATGCAAGGAGCGGTTGTTTTTACTAAGTTGGATCTCTAC
>JASDQU010736176.1:242756-267372 GCA_032191745.1 Picea mariana
TAAGGCTGGGACATTAAGATTCAACCCGAGCATAGCTAGCACTGCGAAGGGTCCAAAGCATTTCGTCTAGCGGAGGAGTAAACGAAACTCATCTTCAAGGTTAGAGGGGAAGTTGCAGACTTAAATATCAAGGTTGAGCAGTTGGATGCTAAGCTAACAATGATGTCATATTTATTCTCACGCTTCATGCCACATCAGCATGCCTAGGATCTGGATATCCAGGCCATAGTCATCCCGGATATGTCTATCCCTTTGTAGCCAGGCCACCCAGTCATCCCACATGGTGGATAGGAAAAGGATAAGCTCTCGACAAGTCATGGTCTTACATTATAATCTTGTAATCTTACATCTGCAATATTTTGGCCCCTTTAGGGATGCAATCGACAGTTGAAAATTGGGGTGAAAAAGGGATTTGGAGCACTATTTGGGTAAACTTACAAATGAAATGGTAAAATGGTGCTTTTAACCTATTTTATTGACTTTTATCACTTTTCATTTGCAAATTATATTATTTTTATGCTTTATCTATGCCCTAAAGTCTTAACAACTTTACAAGTGTTGACTTTTGCAGATTAAAAATTCTAGAGATGACACATTGGGACAAGGGTACACCCCTTTTTGGTTTGTTTTTGTATATGTTTTGCATGTATAGATCTTTTTAGGGTTTTTCAGGAAAAACTCCAAGTAGAGTCTCAATTATTTCTCATGCTCGTGAAACCATGAGAATGTAATCGAGTAGTCTTTTGTCATTTTTTCGAACTCGTAATAGTGACACGAAAAATGAAACCTATGGAGTATCCTTTAAGCTCTTTTCAAGCTCCCTAAACATGAAAATATGGTCGAGCGACCTTGTCCTTTTCACGCTCATAAACGTATTTGAAGAAAATATCTGATGAGTGGTAGGTTATCACTTTTTCGGTCTGATCAGATTAATTTACGAAAAAGGACCTAATGGAGTTCTCTTTAAGTGTTTTTCAGACTCTCTAAAAATGAAAAACCCCTTAGTTTTCTTTCCTTAGACTCATTAAACAAACATAGAAATACCCATATGGGATCAAACCACTCATTCTTAGGTTTCGTTAAACATACTCTAAGGGACTCGTCCGAAGGATGAGCTTACATCTACAAGAATTTGTTATCCTCCTCAAGCTTGCGTAAAAATAAAGAGGTAATCGCCAGAAATGGTGGGGGGAAATTGGGAAGAAATGTGTCTCTGTATTTATGTTAGTGGCAGTAATATTCTCTCTTGAACATGACACCCCCCTTCATCATTGTATTCGGGTTGGGAAATCCATTTGTCTCTTGTTTGACCATCCACAAGTTCATATGTTGGGTCCTCCTTGAGTTGATGTTGCCAAGACCATTGTCATGTCATTCATATGTTCAAGAGAAGTCCAACCTAAACAATCCTTCTATTGAGTTGGCCATCTGCAGTTATAAATTCTATACCATGTCGGTCTTTCTTGAGTCAGTTCTGAATCACTTCATACTTTGATCTACTTCAAATATGTTACATATTTTGTGTCATTGATGGAGGATACATCAAGGCCCTCCTGTGATGAGTCTTTTCATGTCGACTTCAACACATTATCCAGGAACAAGACTTAGAAATCATTTAGTACCTTAGAGCATGCATGCCTCAATGGCAGGTTTCTTCGCTTTCAACAGTGGGTTCACATCATTGACCCATGATTGGAAGATTCCATCGAATGTTCGACTTCAACACAATTATTCACATTCGTTGGATTTTACTGGGGTACCTTGGGATTCATTGACATCAATGGTGATTTCCCTCGCACTTTTTAACGGTTTTCATTAATGATCGGTAATCAAGTGGTTTCTACCATGTTCGGTTTCAACACCTGTAATCACATGGCTAGATATGTACTTAGAGGCGATGGAAATGAAGACCCTGGATCTTATCATTTTGATCCAGGTTGCGACGGAGTATTCACAAATTGGTACTAACACATAGATCCATTGTGTATGTCTCGTGGATATGTCTGAATTTGAATTTTTTTAGAGCATAGATCCACAGTGTATTCCTGATGGCTATGTCGAATCATGATGACATGGATCCCAAGTGTATGTTTAGTGGCCATGACTCACTTGACACTTCTGATTAGAGTTACTTGTTTTCTGAGCATGGGAATGCCTACCTCATAAATGATATGATATTATGCATATGCTTGTTTGTTTGCATGTTCCTGATCGATGCGCTCCTTGTTTTCGACACACACGTTCTACAAAGTATTTCAGTTGTCACGAGTTCCAGCTTCATACGTTGGGGGGCATTTTGTTACACATTATTTTGGTTACCTCAGTGATCACCTGACAACATGTGTTCATGTTCCCTGAAAATATTAAAAGATACTTTCTCCATGGGAAAAGTGATTTGCTTTCCTCTTTCAAAAACCATGTCAAGGAAGGTTGTCGCACCCTGCTGTATGCATGGGGTGTGATGATTCTTGATCGTCGCACTCTGCCCTAAACCTAGACTATGGCGTCATCGCATGTTGCTTGTGCACAGGGTGCGACGATGCTTAAATCATGAGAAAAGTCAAATTTCATGAATGTTCTATAATGGAATCTTCTAGAAGATGAGGTGGCCTCCGATCGGTTTGGATTTTACTCGCTTCTCTGATTTGGTGGGACCATACTAATCTCCTCATCCATCCCTCTTTCACACTATATAAAGAGGGATCTCTCATGGAAAAGGCTAAGGTTGAATAGGATAAGATTTGTATAGAGATTTATACTTCAGATTATGCTTGAGAGCTTTGCTTCAGTTCTTTAAGTCAGATTGTGGATCTTCTTCATTTAAGGAATTGGAGCAAAGATGTGTGTGTTGAAGAAAACAGCCATCAAAAGGGGACCTTGCAACATCAAGTCATGGGTTGTATTCTCCACTTTCTATTCACTTAATACAGTAATGCATTTCTTCCCTATATAAGCATCTCATCTTCTATTGTATAATTCATTGATCATATACATAGACTTCATTAAAATACATATATCTTTGTTTTCCTTCTTTGTTGGTTTGTGATTCTTAAACAGTCTTACTATTATGAAAACTCAAGGAAGGAGCTACAAGGACGACACTAGTGAGGATCAAGCGTTGTTTAAAAGGTATGTCACTTGTACCTCATTAAAATAGTTTATATGATGATGAAGTTTAAGGCGAAGTGTGTATTTTGTTCTGTTTTGTTCTAGTTTCCTGTGGAAGTTAGGGAGATTTGTTCATGTCTGCACTTACCGATTAATCTGATAACACCCACTCCAACCAAAAGTATGCAATGAACCCCTAATTTACAAGCTCCAACATGAAGGAATCTCCAACTCCATGTGTTCGCCGACTCAAACCGGAAGGCGGATACAACCCCCTTTCCTTTCCACTTCCTTCTACCCTAAAATATAAATGTAGACTCAACATGTCACTTCTACTTTCACTGTCACTATCATTGCCATTGTCACTATCACTACCACTGTCACTATCACTATCACTGTCACTACCACTGTCACTGTCATTGTCACTGTCATTGTCATTGTCATTTCCATTGCCACTATCACTATCAATGTCGTTTTCACTGTCACTGATATACCATCATCAACCTATCACTGCCATTGATCGCCATCAACAAGACCAAATCCACTCACATAGATCATGTGCCAAGATCACCAAGAGCATCTCTAACCATATACCAAGGTATGCCTCAAACATGTGCCATAACATCATCAAGATATGTATCTCAAACATGTGCCAAATATATATATGCCAATATATCCCATATATGTACCAACAATATGCCTCAATATATATGCCTCAAACCATGTACCAAACATATACCATACATCCAAGATGTGCCTCAAATCATATGCCCAAATCTCCAAAACATGCCTCAAGTATGTATCATAACATCAAGACATAACCTTCCAAATTCATATAAAAACATACCTCTGATTCTGTAACAACCTTGTTGCATCACCATACCTTGCTGCAACTTGGAAAAATCATCCCCTTTGCTTTACCTCAACCTCGCTACCTCATATTTTCCAATAAATCATGTGCTCCCTCGATAAATATTCAATGAACTTGTGTATATGAGTAAGAGACCCTTGATGTGTATTTATACTTTTCAAGTGACTTCTTTTGGGGCTAATTTGTAATTGTTTTACCCTTTTTTTTATTTTAGGGTCAATTCATTATTTCTTGTTACAACTGTTTTACACTTTAATTAATGATTGTTTTACACTTTTCCCTAATTTTAGGGTCAACTCATTATTTCATGTTACAATTATTTTACCCTTTAATTGATTACTTGTAACTTCTTGTTGCAATTGTTTAGGGACTTCTTAACTTTTAGGGTCAACTCATTATTTCTTGTTATAACCATTTTACCCTTTAATTAATGAATTGTAACTTCTTTTTGCAACCATTTAGGGACTTCTTAACCATTCTTCGGGGCTTCAATTTAATAAGGACATAAGTCCCCAATCGTGAGAAACCACATGGTGTACCACCTACCGTTGGAAACAACATGATGAGGACTTCTTAACTTGTACGGTTTACCATCTCCAACTACTCTTGAATCATCAAGTAATAAATACTCTCATTACAAGATCTATTCATACAGTAACGACATGTAATTCTAGGTTTGGCTAGGTAGCTGACCCTGTTGTTCCGTTCTTGTGGCAATATGAGCATAAAATTTATGCTTCTTCAATTTGCATGATTTCCCCGCTATTTTGCATGTACTTGTAATATTTTTCAACCTCGTATTCCTTAGTCAACTTCGGGCCTCATGACCACACCTCTGGGCTTCTTGTAGACTTCTTCAAAGTGTCTTCCCATGAGGGCCATGCTCAAAGATACGACAAAAGGGGACCACTTTGGAGACTTCTCCAAATACACCCATTACTTTTAGAGGCTTCTAGACTTATTCTAAAGTTGACATCAATGATAATTAATTTTCCAACAAAAAGGAGGTTTCCCCCTCGAAGGGGATTCAAATTCATTATTATATCTTTTTCAAGGTGTGGATTTACCTCTCTCTCTCTCTATGCTATTTTGGTTGTTTGGTGCATAACATTTGGTTTCAGAGCATACAATCCTAAGGTTTTCCTCTTTTAAGCAAGTCATATTATATTTTTCACTATAATTTTTTTTTCAAAGAAGTTTTAGACTCTGAAAAATTAGGTAATTGTTCATTACACTTTTTTAGATATAGCCTATGGAAGTTAGGATTTATGACTAGTCCTGAAATCAGTTTCAAACGAGTCATCTTGGAATTTTTACTATATATTTTTTTGGTAAGGTTTTAGACAAAGAAAATTTCAGGATCCTAAGGTGACATAGAAAAGTACTTTTGGTTAGAATTTTAGTTTTTGGATCGTTTTACTTTCTGAGATACAGGCTGTGGAAATTAGGGTTTTTTTATTAGTCCTAAAACTAGTCTCAAAAAATTGTTCTTGGTAGGAATGTCATATCTTAATATTGGAAGGTCAAATTTGAGTGCCACTCACTTCTTTTGAAAGAATAAAAACCATATTATTTCATTTAAAAAAAATAGAATCAGATATGAAATATAGGATATGTGGCATTCCATAAAAGTTTGCTACCTAGAAAGGGATAAGAATAAACAAGTTTTGGGAAGGTTGCCATAAATTTCATTTGACACATAAAATTTTGTTCAGGCCTATGGAATTGTAGAGAAGGCATATCATAGTACTACAGGAAGAAATTTCAAACTTGTAAGGGTTGAAATTTTAGAGATACCTAAGGACAAAGGTCAACCATCAAGACACTCTGAAAATTAGGGTTTTAAAGGTACGTAACTTACAAATGGCTTAAATTTTGATTGAAATGTCTATTTTGGGTGATTCAAAATTTGTGATAAAGAGAAAAAAAAAGGAGTACTGTTATTTTTGTCCCACATGGAAAAGGGTGATCCAAAAATTACTTCACCAATTAAACATCTAGAGACCTCAACCGGGACTTAGGAATAAAGTGAAGAGATACATAACCAAATATCTGAATTGGAGAACCAAGTTAATGAATTGAGGGATAAGTCAATAAAAAGGGACAATTTGATAAAAACCCAAAGACAACTACAACAAATGGAAGATAAGATGAAGTAACATATAGAACAATTTCAAAATTATGTTTCATTCATGATCATACATACCCTAGATGAGAGATTACTTAAAGGAGATATCAAGACACAAGGAAATCATGAAAATGTGGAGGAAATAAAGATTGAGTCCCGGAATAATGATTATTCATCACCTCTAGATACACACCATCGAGGGTTCAATTGGGCACCAAGGAACTACTTTATTTTTAAAATTGATATGAGGAAATTTGATGGCAAAGATCCTATAACATGGATATTCCATATGGATCAATACTTTGATCTACAACAAGTGCCAACCTTACAAAAGGTAACTCTTGCATCCTTGTATTTAGGACTTGATCAATTTGTTTGATACCAATGTATTTATGAAAGAAAAAATAATTCTATTATATATTGGTGCATTTTTATTGATGATTGGGTACAAGTTTCAGACCTTGATTCATTACAGGTATGGAGTTATACTTGTTGCAACTCAAGGTTTATGACTAATCCAAAAACCAGTCCCAAACGGGTGTTCGAGATAAATTTAATAAGTGATGTTGGGGTTTATATGTGGACCCATGTGGACCTGGGATATTTATGTGGACCTAGATTCTAAGTGGGCCCAAGTTGATGATGTTGATGTATCATTTGTGGTGGATCTAGTTTTGATGAAGTTGATGTATTAGTTGTGGTGGATCTAGTTGTGATGATGTTGATGTATCAGTTGTGGTGGATCTAGTTTGAATAATGTTGATGTATCAGTTGTGGTGGATCTAGTTTTGATGATGATGATGATGTATTAGTATCAGTGATAGTTACAGTGATAGGTTTCATTTCGATAATGATGATGTATCATTGTCAGTGACAGTTACAGTGACAGGTTGAGTTTAGATGAGGATGAAGTACCAGTGTCATTGACAGTAACAATGACAGGTTGATTCTCCATTTATACTTTAGGGAGGAAGGAAGGGTCAAGGAAAGGGGGTTGGAGCCTCCTTCCAGTTGGTGTTGTAGAATATAGGGAGTCGTAGCTTCCTTCAAGTTGAAGCTTGTAAACTAGAGGGTTGGAGCCTCCTTCTAGTTAGATATGGAGAATCTAGGGAGTTGGAGCTTCCTTCAAGTTGGAGCCTGTAAACTAGGGGGTTGGAGCCTCCTTCCAATTGGTGATGGAGAATTTAGGGAGTTTTATCTTCCTTTAGGTTGGAGCTTGTAAATTAGGGGGTTGTTTCTTCCTTCCATTTGGTGCTGGAGAAGTTTAGAAGTTGGTGCTTCATGTGAATGTAATATTGAATATATATATTAAAAATTATTATGTGGTTTTCTCTCATTTGGGTTTCCACGTAAAATTCTTGTGTATTGTGCATATGTGGTTATATGTTTATGATATGTTAAATGCAATCATAAGTGAATGGAATTGTTGATAATTTAATGTTTACATGTTATGGTTAAAAATTGTAAAAAGTGTTCAATATTGATTCACCCCCCATCTCAGTATTGGTGAATATTCCAACAAAGAGCAATACATTATTTAGTCAATTGGTAAATCTATGGCAAAGAGGTCCAATTACAGATCACATTCAGCAATTCCAAAAACTAAGTCTCTAGGTAAAGAAAATTCTAGAGTATAATTTGTTATATCTCTTTATGGGCACTTTAAAGGAGATAATCAAACATGAGGTGCATCTCATCGAACCTAAATCCCTAGATCATGCTTTCAATGTCGCCAAGAAAGTTGAAAGTAAAAATATGGCTACTAGAAGAGTGGCCACTAAAAACTATAGAGAGCACCATGTTCCCTCTCCTAACTTCACTCAACCTAAAAGGTTGACACCTCAGAAAATGTATGAAATAAGAGCCAAGGGACTATGTGTCAATTGTCATAGAAAGTACAGTAAGGGGCATAAATGTGGTGAGAATAAATTATTCTACATAGATTTTGCAGAAAAAGAATATCAAGATTTGGAAACATCACATGATATAGAACTAGAAGAGACTACTCCAACCATATCTTGTCATGCATTGGCTAGCATCAATACTCCACAAACCCTCAAGAAAGAAGGATATATGAGAAATAAAAAGGCAATAGTGTTGATTAATTCTAGTAGTACCCATAACTTCATTAATTGCAAATTAGTGAAACTTCTCAATTGCTTTGTATTTCTAGCGCTAGAGTTTCAAGTAATGATTGCAGATGGAGGTACCATAAATTGTTCAAGGAATTTCCATAGTATTAAGCTCAAAATGGGGGAGTATTTATTGGATAGTCCCATGATTTCAATCCAAATGGGTGGTGTTGATGTTGTATGATGGTCCAATGGTTACATTCATTGGGAATAATGGCTCTTAATTTTCAAGAATTTTTCATGAAATGTTTCACAAAAGAAAAGGAAATCGAACTCATAGGTATCCAAGAGAATCCCTCTAAATTGATAAACTCTAACAAAATGATAAAACTACTCAAAAAGGGACACCATGGTGTACTTGCACAATTTTTCTCACTAGATGTTCAAACATCTATACCTTTTGTTCCAGTGGATCTCTAAAATGTTTTCGACAATCATTCCAAGGTATTTGAATAGATTCATAAGGTTCTTCCACCTTCTTGAGACCATGAGCATGTTATTTATTTGCAACCAGGAAGAGTACCAGCTAACATTAGGCCTTACAAGTACACATATTCATAAAAGAGTGAGATCGAGCATATTATTCAAGAAATGTTAAAGTTCGACATCATTCAACCTAACCAAAGTGTTTTCTCTTCACTAGTGGTGATGGTTACAAAAAAGGATGGTTTATGGCATATATGTCTAGATTATAGACATCTCAACAAAATGACCACTAAAGATAAATTTCTTATTCATGTCATTGATGAATTATTAGATGAATTGCAAGGAGCGGTTGTTTTTACTAAGTTGGATCTCTACTCTAGATATCATCAAATAAGAATGATGAAATAAAACATTCCCAAAAGATGCTTTAGAACACATGAAGATCAATATGAGTTTTTGGTGATGTCGTTTGGCCTTACTAATGCACCTTAAACATTTCAAAGCTTGATGAATTCTATTTTCAAACCCTTACTGAGAAAATTTGTGTTAGTATTTTTTCATGATATATTAATATACAATGAATAATGGGAATAACATGTACAACATGTTGAATGATTATGGCACTTGAAATTGGGATTATGATGTCAACCAGCTCTGCAACTAGGTTTAGGGTTTAGGGTTTTTAGCCGCACTGCCACAACTCTTGCCCTGCTGGGGGTCATGACTCTGAAGGAAGGAGGGTCGAACGGCGCCTCTTACAGCCAGGCCACCGCAAATGGAAGCTCTGGAGAAGGATTAAAACAGTCGACCTTTGAGCCCCCGCCAAATCTGCGCTCAAAGATTTTGACGGAAGGAACCTTCAAGGATCGAGAGATGGATATTGATCCAGAGAACGTGGCTTCACCTACTACAGCATCAACTCCATGGATGCCAGGAAAATGCATCCCACAAGCACCACAGGCCCTGAAATACATCATTAGCTCACCACGCATAGAAGAACAAAAGCAATATATGAGAGACTACGCCCTAGTATGAAAATTCCTAGAGCTTTGGCCTTCAGAGCGGGATCTGATCAAATGGATACAATATTGGTGGAAGCCAAAAGGACACTATGAAATGCAACTGGGTTCCAAGGGTTTCTTCACAATCATATTGCACAACCTCAAGGACCGCAATCGTATTTTTGATGGAGGGCCTTATTTCTATAACTCAGTTGGACTCTTCTTAAGATTCTGGACCGAGATGTTCAGCCCTGAAAAGGAAGATTTCTCCCATGCACCAGTGTGGATTAGACTATACTCTCTCCCCCAGAAATTCTGGCTAGAAGAGGTCTTGGCTAGTATAGGGAATACCATCGGAATATATGTTAAATCTTCAGAGGCCACCAAGAAGAGGTGATACACCTCTTATGCACACATCTGTGTATACCTGAACATAGCCAAGCCTCTACCGGAATCCATCATTCTCGAATACCATGACGAGGATTGGACCCAAACCATCGACTACGAACACATTCCATTCAGATGCAGGAAATGTCATGAGCACGGACATCTCTTCAAAGAGTGCCCCCTCAATGTTGCTCACAAAGAAGGGAACCCAGAAGGAGGCAGAGACAAGGACGGCTTCGCTCAACCAGCGGGAAAAAGAAGACAAGGAGGATGAAAGCAGCCAGCCCAAGTAAGTAAGGATCCTTCCACTAGTAATAAATATGCAATACTACAAGATCAACCAGAGAATCCATCAACCTTCATAAACCCCAATGAAATCCACGCGGATAATCTTCCCCAATCTATGAGCCCAGGGGAAGAACGACCATTACAGGTGAAGGAATTAGATCACCCATCCCTAGACTATGCAGTCGGCCAGCAAGATTTTCTAGAGATAGAGGATGGTGACGCTGAAATGGAGATAGAAGAGCAAGAACTAGCTGGGGTGGATCTGGAGCACCTCGAGCACGCCTACAGGCATCAAAAACTGTACACCATACCTAGGGATCAATTACGGAAGGTGCACAAGGTCCTCCTTAACTCCTCCGCTAGATCCTTAGCTCGATCCAGCAAGGGCCTGGGAATATAGGGAAATCAGTCAAAGAATCAGAGCAAAACTCAGAAAGATGAAAAGAAAAGAGGAAGGAAGTCCACCAACAAGCTTATACAAGAAATAGGCCATTTCATGGTAAACTCAGGAAAAATCCACCTTATCTTGGATAGCTTTCCTTCTCTCCCCACCCCCCCGTCATCATGAAGATTATCTCTTGGAATATAAGAGGCCTCAATGGACGTAGCAAGAAAAAAATGCTACGAGATTTGATCTTTGTAGAAAAACCAAACATATTATTATTACAGGAAACAAAATGCACAACCGAAGATATTGATAGGCTACTTCCCCACTGTTGGAAGCAAGGGGAAGCAATTTCAACCGTAGCCACAAGTATAGCAGGAGGACTAACTATCCTCTGGAATACCAACTCATTGTTGATGGAGAACTTTATCACTACCAAATGGTCCATCACTGCAGAGTATAGGCTTATTGGTTCTAACAAGCTTGGACACCTTACCAATGTCTACGGCCCGGCCAACCCAAGGGATAAGCAAGCCTTTCTCAGGAACTTGGAATACCTATCCAACCTAACTAGGCATAACAGATGGATTGTCGGTGGAGATTACAATCTCATATGCAGTCTGGAGGAAAAAAAGGGGGATCAAGACGTCTGGATCAGGACTCCAGTGACTTCAATAGCCTCATAGACAACCTCAACCTCATCGACCTGGAAGCCATCAATGGCATCGATACCTGGACAAATAGAAGAACCGAATCACACCAAATCACCTGCAAACTAGATCGATTCCTCATCTCTGACTCCCTTATGCTAGAAGGAACAGCTCTGGAAGCAAGCATTCTGAATGTCCCTAGCTCGGATCACTGGCCCATTCAGCTATGGTTGGATGTGCCAGCCACTCCAAGGAAAAAACCCTTCAGGTTTGAACATTTTTGGCTCAATCACCCAGATTTCCAAGCAAAGATCCAGGATTGGTGGATGGAGGCAGAGGTCCCCCGTGGCTCCAAGATGTACAGATTTCAGCAAAAGCTAAAGAATCTCAAGCAAATACTCAAACTCTGGAATAAGAAAATCTTTGGCAATATCTTTGATTCCCAAAAGCAGTTGTCAGAACAAATGGGAGTGATTCAAAATCAGATCCCGCTGCAAGGGTTAACAGACGAGCTTAAAACCCAGGAAGCAAAAGTAAATCAACAGCTGGAGGCCAGAAAAGGACAAGAAGAGATTCTATGGAAACAAAAATCACGCATCCAATGGCTCAAGGAGGGGGACTGAAACACCAAATTCTTTCACAGAACCGTCATTCACCGCCGTCATACTAATAGAATTACGCACTTAACCTCCACCACTGGTGAGCCCATTTATTCCCATGAAGACCTGGAGACGACACTGATAGACTATTACAAATATCTCTTCACAGAACCACTCCCGGATAGATCTAAGGCCATAGCTAAGGTCACGCAGCATGTGCCCTCCCTTGTCACTCCAGAGTAAAACTCAGCTCTGCTCCGGCCTATTACAATTGAGGAGGTGGATCAAGCGCTTCAGGACACCCCCAAATGCAAGGCACCTGGCCCCGATGGTTTCACCAGCTATTTTTTCCACCATTGTTGGCCGTTGATTAGGGTAGAGGTGTGGGAAATTATTGAAGATTCCCAATCCACAAGACAAGTCCTTCAGGCTCTCAATGCGACTTTCCTCACCCTCATCCCCAAAGAGGGGTAGGCTCACCATCCTAAGCAGTTCAAACCCATAGCCCTCTACAACGTCATCTATAAACTTCTAACGAAAGTGATCGCACGAAGACTCAAGCCCATCCTACCAACAATTATCTCTCTGGAGAAATCGGGCTATGTTGAGGGCAGACAAATCCTGGACAGCGTCATCCTAGCTCATGAAGTGATCCACTCTTTGCAGAAGACTAGAACGCCAGGTATGCTCCTTAAACTAGACCTTTCTAAAGCCTTCGATAAGATAAGTTGGGACTATATGCAGGAAATGCTCCTTGCCTTTGGCTTTGATAGGCTTTGGGTGACTTGGATTCTGAATCTGACCTCCTCGGCTTTTTTTTCCATCCTTATCAATGGAGTTCCTTCTCGCCCCTTTTCCCCTTCCAGAGGAATTAGACAAGGAGACCCTCTTTCCCCGTTCCTCTTCATCATTATGACCGAGGGTCTTAGCCGCTCTATTAACACAGTCGTTGCAAACAACTTACTGACAAGTCTACCTTTGCATGGTATCTCCCCCCCTATCTCGCATAGCCAATTTGTGGATGACACGCTTTTGATGGGTACCCCAACAGCACGCGAAGCCAACTCCCTCCTATTGATCCTCCAAACCTTCTCTGAAGCCTCAGGATTGGATTGTAACAAAGATAAATCCCAAATCTTCTTCTTCAATACACCCCCTCTGATTCAGCGCCATGTCTCTGATATCTTGTGTTTCAACCGAAGCTCCCTTCCGTCCAAATACCTTGGCATCCCCCTGATTGATAATGCCCTCAGGAAATCCTCTTGGGAACATCTCCTTTCCTCTTTTACCAAGAGGTTATCTTCCTCGACCTTCAGAGTTCTAAACCTTCCTAGTTGTCTCATTCTCCTTCAAGCAGTTCTTCAAGCCCTACCCATCTACACCTTTTTGGCGCTTGCTGCCCCAAAGTTTGTCCTCACAACCATAAAAAGATTACAGAGGAACTTCCTCTGGCAAGGCCTCAACATAGGGAATAAAATGGCGCTGATCAGTTGGGACAAACTCTGCCAACCCAAAGCACACTGAGGCCTTGGATTACGGGACCCCTTCATCATGAATAAAGTCCTTAGCTCCAAGATCTGGTGGTGTTGGCTAAAAAATCCCAAGGATCTCTGGGCAAGGCTCTGGAGGAAGAAATATGCACCAGATGTCGCAGAAAAGAACTTAATATGATGGAATGGGGACAACCCAGGATCCTTAATCTGGGCAGCGGCTAAGCAGAACAGACATTTAGTTACCCAACATGCTTTTTGGGAAATTCGAAATGGGAAAACAACCCTCTTCTGGAAAGATTCCTGGCAGCAATGGCCAATTTTGGACCACGAGGATTGGGCTGAGCATATCAGCACCCAAGCTACACATGTGGGCCTGACAAAAGTCATTGATTACTGGCAAGACAATCCCCTAGAAGACACCTGGTGACCCTGGCACCTAAACAGGGAACGCCTGAACCTGGAAGCGCACGTGGATCTGAGACCCTGGTAGGATGAAATGTCCAAAAGGAAAATCCCCAAGCTCACAGGAGAGGATATCCTCCGATGGGGTTATTCGCCACGTGGCACCTTTAGCATACGAGAGGCCTATCACATCAAAACTCAATCAGACCCTCCACCCACAAGGAAAGTATGGAGAAAAATCTGGGACCTTAAACATTGGCCTAAAATCACCCTCTTCCTCTGGCTCATCACCCATTCGAGCATTCTCACCTGGGACAACCTCTCAAAAAGAGGTTTTTTTGGGCCGTCTATCTGTATGCTATGTGGAGAAGCATCTGAAACCATGAATCACCTCCTCAATTCCTGCCCTTATACTGCTCAAATATGGGATCAAAGTGTGCTTATTATGCATACCTCGGATTGCAAAAGAGACAGCATCATTGATACAATTACGGATTGGAGGGACCAAGTGTTCCAATCTTCCCTCCTAAATCGTATATGGAAATTACTTCCCGGATTCATTCTTTGGCAGGTATGGAAGAAAAGAAATAGAAGGCTTTTCAGGAATGATTCCCTCCCGTGGCACCACTGCTGGAACCAATGTCGCCTCAATAATCTGGAAACTCTCAACCTTCAGCTTTGGTCTGAAAAAGATTTGATCAGCAATCCCTCAGAACTTCTGATCCTTCAGTACTAGAAGCCCTCCCCAATTCTTCACCCACTTTCCCCACTTCTTCTCCTCCCCCTCCCAGCAGCCCCTCCTCTTGGTCCAACCCCCCAGTTGACTTCATCAAGCTCAACTTTGACAGAGCCTCTAAAGACAATCCAGGAGCAGCGGGTTACAGAGTAGTTTTCCGCAACCACCATGGACACATCATTCTCATTAATGTGGGCTCCCTTGGTCACACCATGAACAATGCAGTGGAACTTTGGGGGCTCATTAGAGGACTGCAATTAGCCATCGAGCATAACTTCACCAAGTTGATTGTAGAAGGAGATTCTCAAATCATCATCAATCTCTTCAGCAGAATTTTAAATGGTGCGGACTCAGAAAGAATATCACCCAGTTGGAGACTCTCACACGGGCTAAAGACTATCACAGATCTACTGCAACCCAATCAGGCCGTTATACCTGCTCATATCAAGAGAAAGGCGAATCAAGTTGCAGATGAATTGGCTAATCTGGGGACCAACTGGGATGGACCGGATATCCTTTGCAAAACGTCCCTCAACCCTGATCACCCTATTCTCCAGCAATGGATCCGCAAGGTTGTGGAAGTGGACAAACCCCCGGATGGGGTGTTAGGGCGAGACAAATGGCGCGAAGCGGGAGAGCGGTCAGGCCAGCAAGGTAGGGAGCCATGTGATGAGCTCGTGCCTATTACCGTCGCCTCGACCCTGCATTAATTTGCTTTCATGTCGCTGCAGCACCATTAACTCTGGTGTGCCTGACCCTCATTACGAACTTCACTATGGCTTTTTTGTCTACAAGTGTTTTTCATCCTTGCTCAAGGACTGACCCCCACATCCCTCCACTGCCCTAGCCTGGATTAACCTAGACTTTCATGGTGTTCGTAGCCCTCGGCCCTCTCCAGGCTCTTTGCATTTTCCTGGAGCACTTAGCCATTATCTGCCTTCAAACGGAGCACATTATGCCACGTCAAAGAGGAAGGCCATGAAGAGGCTCTCCATGGCATCCTCCTCGGCCCCGAACCTCTGTTTCTCCCCCTGGTTCGCCCTCCATGTTCTCCTCACCGCCTCTATAGCCCGAGATGGAACCTCTCGCCTCCTCCACCCCACCTGCCTCTCGGTTAGAATGCCTAGTCATTACTGATAGCTCGTCAGGCTCTCTCTCGCGGTTTCCTGCCGTCTCACCGAACTCCAGAACCAGTGAACCTTCTCTTGCACCAGTAGCTTGCTCCTCACAGCCACCCATGGGGGTGCCACCTCTTCTTCGACATGCCCGAAACAGCACGTACGCGTCTATCGACTTCATCCCTAATTCGCAGGTGAAAGAAGGTTTAACTATTTTCTATAGTCTGGACTTCGAACTCCGTCAGGGAATGGAGGACCTCCAATTCCGACTGCAGATTATGGACGGAAAGATCTCGACCCTCCTTCAGATTCTATCCACCTTCCAAGATGCTTTCCCCTCCACTCCAGAAGGTGTGGCTTCAGCAGAGGAACCCCATGCAGAGAGCGACGACAGGAATGCTCAGCCGCAATGTTCAGCAGAGGTCATTGTGGAGCAGGTCAAGCATGAGGACACGAAGGCTATGACAGCTGCAGGCCAGCATGTGTACAGTCCACCTGGAGATGCCTTGCCAGCTGCCAACAGGGATGAGAGAAACGTGGACGCTGACATACATTTGGAAGGCAAAGGGACACCCATTGAAGAGGAACCTTGGTACGTGGTCGTTCTAGCCACCTGGCCAGGTTACTTGCCAAGTGTTTGACCCCACATGGGTTCTTTTCTCTTTAATAGTTTGTTTTCTTAGTTGTAGCTTAGTCGGCTTAGTTCTGTTTCATATGATTGTCAGACTGTCAAATGCTAGACTTACCCGGCTGGCTAAACTGGTTTCCCCTCTATTGGGGCAGTTTAGTAATTACAGTGCGATTGTTTTCAAGTTTTTGTACCTCTGGTCTGGTTTTTTGAAGGCCCTTTATATATAAAATCTCTTACTTACAAAAAAAAAAAAAACATGTACAACATGTTGACATGGTGTTAAAACTATTGGAAGAGAAACAAATATATGAAAATCCTTCCAAGTATTCCTTTGGGATTCAATAAGTGGAATATCTGGGTCATATTGTATCTCGTGAAGGTGTCAAAGTGGACCCTAAAAAAATTAAAGTTATGATGGAATGGACAATTTCAAAAAGCTTGAAGAATATTAGAGGATTCTTAGGATTGATAGGATATTACTATAAGTTTGTCAAGAATTGTGGTCAAATAGAAGCACCTCTAACAATTAAACAAGAAGGAATTTTGTTGGACTCAAGAAGCAACCAAATATTTTGAAAATATTAAGGAGGCTATGTGTATGACTCATGTACTATCCACACATGACTTCAAAAAAACCTTTATTGTGGAATGTCATTCCTTGGGACATGGAATTGGTGTAGTTTAAATGTGAGAAGGAAGGCCCCTTGCCTTTGAAAGTAGCCAACATAAAAGAAATAACTTACTCAAACTCATTTATGAAAAGTAAATGTTGGGCATATTACATGCAGTTAAGAAATGGTGCCCTTACTTAATATGAAGACACTTCAAGGTAAAAATAGATCATGGTAGTTTGAACTAATTCTTGGAACAATGATTATCTCCAGAAGAGAAACAAAAATGGGTCACAAATATTCTAGGTTGTGACTTTGAAATTATCTACAAAAAAGAAAAAAAAAATGGTGGCATATGCACTTTCAAGGAAAGAAGAAGACACATAGGGTTTATTGTGTGCTATTTCCATTCCACAATTTGATTGGGTGGAAGAAGCAAAGATAGACTAGAAGAAAGATAAAAAAAAAAGTATGCAATATCATTCAACAACCAGATAAAAAAAAAGTATGCAATATCATTCAACAACCACAATAGGACTCAAATGTATTAGATAAATTTGTGTGGAAGAATGATTTACTATAGTATCAAGATCTCTTATATTTATGTAATATTACCAACTCAAACATAAGGTCTTTTTGGAATTGCACACTTCTCCTATAGGAGGGCATTCAGGGTTCTTGAAAACTTACCACATGATCAAGAAGGACTTTTTTTGGTAAGGTATTAAAACTGATGTTCAAAATTTTGTGGTTGAATGTGTGGTTTACCAAAAAAATAAGGGAGAGACAATCAAGACCTCAAGTCTCCTACAACCATCAACTTGTTGATGTTTGGGCAGCATCAAAAAGACATTATACTAGATTAATAATTAATAATATGATTATTAATTATTAAACAATATTATTAATGTAATAATATATTTATATAAGGTATAAATATGTATCATAAATAAGTAGTTATTTATGATGAGTTTTCCATGTATATATTTATTATCCAAGGGATGCATCCTTTCATGGATGGTCACCATATGTTCTATATATATGGAACACTCATCATTGTAACAATATATTCATATACAATATCATCTCATATAGAAAATCCAACATGGTATCAGAGCGAGATTGGGCTTGACTCCCTCACAGGAAGGCCCAGAAAAATGAAAGTAGAGTAAAGTCTTGGGAGTGTTAAATTTATGGGGTTGTTGCAATCTCTATGTACAACCTATTTATATGAGGAATGTACTGCATATTTACTTCTACCTATATTTATGCAAAGAGTTGCATGAATTATGGAGGAACAATTTAACAAATTCAAATACTAGGTGGATGGATTATAACCAAATTAATCTTTGGGTAGTTACAAAGGTATTCACCAACTATTTAGAAGAAAGAAAATTTAATTTAATTTTCAAAGAGACGTGTCTTTTAGGATCAATTTAATATTACTATAAAAAGACACAACAATAGACACATGTATTTTTTCTCTCTCACACGTGGGAAGTGATCTAAGGAAGAGACCGAATTTTCTAAGTAGTTGAAACTTTCTTAGTGTGATTACTTAGTGATGTTCTAGTGTTTACTAAAGTAATATCGTTGAAAGTAATTACCACTTGCAGAAAATTGTGCTTGTCTAGTATAACACTAGAAAATCAACATGGTTAGTCGTATGACATCGAGTATATGATGTATGTGTGTTGTTCATAGTAGAAGATGTATCATTTCGAGTGTCACTATATATAATTGTGCACAAGATAAATTCATCTCCTCTAGGATATGCTTTTTTTTTTCTTGTTTCTTGTTCCAGGAAGGTCACAGGTAATAGCTTTGAGAAGGAGGCATAATGATAGTAGCAGGAAGAAACATGAAGCAAGACGATCTAGACATAGAGTTGTGCACATCCACGTAATGAAGAAGAAGAGGAGGTCAACACATGAAAAGGGAGTAGATGACTCTAGAGACTATATAGCCTTAGAGGGAGTGATGGATTCAAATGTTATCACAGGGTAGTGGATGTCATGATGACATGTTGTAGCTATTGGAGAGCTACCCACCAGCCCTGGATGCACGCTGAAGAGACGAAGTACAAATTTTATCGCAGGGTACTTGATTTCATGCATAAGATATCTAAGTTTTTTGCAGGAAATTGGATAGTCTCATGATGACATGTTGTAGCTATTAGAGAGCTACCCATCGGCCATGGATGCATGTTGTGAAGTCACTATGGATTTCATGTGATGTATAGATTCATGTCTGATAGTCAATGTCCATGAGCTCGCATTGATGGTGACAGTGTTAGAGTCTATGCCGGATAGATTACCTTCCTCATTAAGAGGGAGTGTTGAGATTTTATTTAATTTCGGGAGTTATTCTTAAGTGTTCACGTTTCAGCATCAGGCTGACATTCTCCCAGGATTGGTCATGGTAATTTGGCCAATGCAGAATGGCGCTGGCATAGTCTTCTAAGGACATAAGACTCAAAGTACGTGGCTTTCAACATTCAAAAGGATTGAAATTCTTCATGTGGCACAGATGGAAACCTGATCAAGAAGAATGGTCCTTGTAGTCATAGACCACTCTATTGAGTACACGACAACTATGGGACACTCAGTGTGTATATTGAAGAAGGATTTATATGGATTAAAGCAGGCACCCAAAGCATGGTGTGGAAAAACTCATCTCATAGTGTAAGAGAAAAATTGTATGTTGAGTTTGAGATGAAATATATTGGGATGATGCATTATTTTTTAGGTCTCGAGGTATGGCAGAGATAGGATGAGATATTTCTAAATCAAGGGAAGTATAAAGTATAAATCCTGAAGAGGTTCGGGATGTTGGAGTGCAAGGAAATGGCTACAACTATGGTATTAAATCTGAAGTTGTTGCAGGATATGACTTTAGAGACTGTGGATGTTACTTTATATAGGTAGATGATGGGTTTGTTGATAAACTTGACGAACACATGATTGGATATATGTTTTGCTATGAACACCCTGATTCGGTATACGGAGCAAACCAGGTCGATTCATTTGGTCACAGCAAAGCATGTGATGAGGTACCTTAAGGGTACATTGGATTATGGTCTTAGGTATGTGACAGACCATGAGTTCGGGTTATATGAATATTCGAATTCAGATTGGGCCAACAGTATTCCTGATCGAAAGAGTACTTCTGCATATTGCTTCAGTCTAGGCTCCAGTATGGTTTCATGGAGTAGCAAGAATCGGTTATGTGTAGCACTCAGTATGGTTGAGGCGGAGTATGTCACAACATGTGCAACAAGTCGTGAAGCAGTGTGGCTTCAGAAATTGTTGACTATTGGACTGAATTTGACTTGTAGCTAAGACCTACAAGAAGAGGATGATGAGACTTGTTCTGGAGGACAATTGATGAAGTCGACAGGTTGAATATCCAGTTGATATTCATTGCTCGAGAGGGATCTAGACAGTCATTTCCAGAGGGAGATGGATATTTTAATAAGGAGAAGGAGGCTTCGTCGGATGCAGGAAGCAATCATGTGTGGCGCTCAGTATGGTTGAAGATGAGTATTTAGAAGCATGTGTAGTAGCATTGTGGCTTCGAGAACTATTTTCTGGGTTATTTGGTCTTGGACTGGAGGTGACCTACATTTGGTGTGAAAACCAAAGTTGCATGAAGTCATTAGAGAACCTCGTGGTCTATGACAGGTCGAATCATATCGAGATCAGATATTACTATATCAGGGATATGGTGCATAAGGGAGCAATGAGGCTCCAATTTCGTGACTGCAGAGGATCAAGTTGCGGACGTGTTTACTAAGACGTTGTCGAGGAATAAGTTTGAGTACTTTAGGGATAGGCTTGGCATGGTCCCTCTTTAGAGGGAGTGTAGCGCACCTTTTCGACTACCATATCTTAATCGCTCTTAAAAGGATACTATAATACCACTTGGTACGTAAATCATACTATAATAACATGCATTTAATCAAGAAAATTCAATTAAGCTCAGAGTAAACATAAAATTTTCTGCTATAATTAACAATCAATAGCATTTAACATTAGTTCATACACACAGCGGAATTCATCATAACATAAGCAGCACAGTCATGCGCTAAACATGATTAAGCATAATCATATACTTATCTTTTAACAGTGGTAGATTCCACCAACCAAGTGCAGGCCTTCCATGAACCTCCTAGCCTTAGACCACACTGCTCATCAGCTCAGCAGTGGGTCACCCCCGAGCTGAGACTAAGCTCCACCTCAAGACAAGGAATCCTAGGCTAGGTTGAGGTTACAGGAAAATAGCACACAGCCACAAGGATGGAATTCTCTCCCAGGAACCTCCCACGCTCACTGCCCACAGACCCTCATTCCCCACATGCATGTTCCACCCCAGTAGTATACACCTTCTCTATCACCTGGACATTCCTTCAGCTACTAATCTCCCTTGCCTTGGGTTACAGGAACAGGCCGGACCAGAAGTCTCTGGGCTCTATGGCAGCTACAAGGTTCCTTCCAGGAGTTCTCTCCTTCCTCTGCGCACTCTCTCACCTGGAGGGAGTCGCTCATAGGTCCATCAACCTGTTCTTCCAACTTCAACCACCTCTCTCACCTGGAGAGAGTGTTGTAAAAACTGGCCAACAAGCCATACATGATCAAACAACACACATCCACCACAATCAACAGGAAATCAGACACGAACACCCCAGGACAGCTCCAGATAGGTGCAATAGCATAAACAGGCTTAGCAGGGACGGGACACTTCCGTTTTCTCAATTTGGCAACATGGAATAGACTCACACTCTGGATTCTCAGGGATGCGTGACGAGTCGTCCACGCAGGGGTCGATGCAGACTCCCCGGTTTAGGACAGAGAAGGGTGTACCATCTTTCCCGAACAAACACAGACTCTTTCCCGAAATCAACACAGGCTTCTCGTTCAGGGAATGCACACACGGGTTTTCTCAAAGCCAGACACAGACTTTTTCGAATCACAGGGACGCACAAAGGTTCTCTACAGGGGTCGGGTAGGTTGTACTATCCAGGGCTCCATACTCATTCAGGCAATCGGGTCCAATGGAGAAGGCATCCTTCTCACGGCTCGCCCTTGTCGTTTTATTCGCATGCATGAGGGTTGACACTTGTCACCCATGGAACTGCATGCGTTCCACCAGCATGCATCACCCTTGTACGTCCTCCCTTGCCAATACTTAGGATAAAACATAAAATTCACATGCCTTTTTGGGATAATATTAAAATATTATTCCTAGGCTTAAGCCCCCTAGGCTAAGCACTTAGCCCCTTTTCCCCTTCCATCCCCCTAATTCCTTACCCTCTCTATGGATGCTTAGTCCCCCTTCACTTATTCATTGTGGTCGGTCTGCACCTGGTGGTGTTTATATTTTATTAATTGTTCTGCATGATTATATATACAATAGCAAGCTCCTGGCCTTCAACACTTAGGCTCCTTGGCCTAACAAACACATAAGCCTCCAGCTTATAAGAACTCGGCTCCCCAGCCTATAACACATATTTACAATTCATTTCATACATCAAATTTACAACTGGGCTCAGCCTTGGGGACATTACAGGGAGTGTTCTCATCCAGCATGAAAAAGGGCTGGCACTAAGAGTGGTGGAACTCATCTAGCATGAAAAAGGGCTAGCACTGAGTGTTCTCATCCAGCATGAAAAAGGGATGGAACTAAGACATGTGAAACTCATCCAGATATTGAGTTATTGTATTTTTATTTTTATATTAGTATTGTCGGATAGACCTTTTAACTGTAATTGTACCCTTGGTCTCCTATATGTATAACAAGTAGACATATTTTTAGGATCATCTCATTATGTACATTTTTTCTATTGTAAAACAACGTTGCCTCCTCGAAGAGGCTTCACATTCATTCTTCTTTCTCTGCTTTTATGCTATTTTGGTCATTTAGTGCATAAAAATTCATCTTCCTCCAAATTTATAGTGACCAAGTTAATTAAATAACTAATTTGGCCAGCAAGCTAAGTGTTGGAACAAGTTTGAGTCGCCAAAGTTGGGACCACATGGGAAGAAGAAGGATGATATAAAATATTATTTTGGGGGTGTACTCTTGGCCATTTAACAACCAATGCAATTGATGACAGCCATGGTTCTAATATAACCTACTAGAAATGGGTGAATTTATAATAATAGGTTGAATATAAAAAAGCAAAGAAGAATATCAAAACAAAATTATCTGGGTTAAAATAAGTAACAGCCTAATTTAAAAATAAAATAAAAAACATATATTATGGATAGAGAAGAATGGGAAGTTATTATGAACCAACGCCTTGAGAATGATAAAAAATCAATGAATAATAGTCCACTTTGAGGGGGAAACCTCCTTTTGCAATATATTCAATGTCCAAGATGAGATAACATGGTCCTAAGATTAAGTATCCTTGGTATATATATAGGAGACAAAGGGTGCAATTATAATGAAAGGGTGCAATGAAGGGTTCTAGTCTACATACAAATATAACACTAGAAATGTAAATTCAATATATAGGGATTAATAAGGGGTTTTATACATAACAGGGGGACTTGTCTAGGGATTAAAATAATTCATTGGTAACAGACACGTGACTACAAAATTGTCACATCAAGTGATACAACATAAAAAAAAAAAAGCTAAATAATGAAGTGAAGTGGAAGATGGATCAAGAGTAATAATTTGTTGGAATAAAAGAACTTTTATTAGAAAATACGAAATCATAAACATGAATTCAAACATAAGGGATACTGCCCAAAATTTGATTGAACAATTATTTGAAAATAATAATGACCATCAACAAAATAGTTTGTAACATAGATAAAAGAGAGATAGCAATGAGAGTTTTCAAATCAAATGTGGAATTTAAACAATATGTTCTATTAACTCTTGTATGAAATGGATTTCCCTCCAATGTCTCAAACTAGGAACTTTCATTTACAAAAAGTGCAATTAGATGATAAGGACTCATTCGTATTTAACAGAGTTTTTCATGTTTGTCCTTACATCTGTTATCATAGAGAAGGATATTATATTCTTCCTTAAAATCTTATTATAGGGTTTCATGAACCTTTTGGAATTAATTTGTTGAAACTTATCCTATAGATGGTCTTGGTCTAGTTTTTCATATTTTATGTGTCAAGCCAGCATAGAGTCCTTCTTTGTGTAGTGTGCTTCAATAGTAGTGCATAAAGAAGGAAAATAATATTCCATAGACATATGTTTGCAATATTTCCATAATCAAGTTGAAAATAGTAAATAAGATTGATTAAAAGAAGTTTGGTAGGCCCATAAAACAACATATAAGCAATAATCCTAATTGGCTCTTTGGCCATCGCATATTTTTATATATTTTTGACCAAAAATTTGTTGCTACATTCTTTCTTGAAATTGGCTCATGGGTAATATGGTATGCTATTACAATGAATAATTGAAAATAGATTTAATAAATCCTCCACAAATTTTCCATAAAAAGGGCTCCATGATCATAAGTGATATGAAGTAGGCAACCAGATACATAGTTACTTGTTTCAAATAAGAAATTTGTAATTAGTAAATACTTATAATTTTGGATTACTCTAGCCTCTTCCCACTTACTAAAGAAATCAGTGGAAACCAAAACATATTGGTTTCAGGCCCATTTGGATA